>JBCEWB010764633.1:0-16624 GCA_039654565.1 Peronia peronii | reverse complement strand
ATGAAAATATCGCTAAAACTCAAAATCGACAATTTTGACCCCTAGCATCGATTTTCACTGCCGACCTTGGCCTTAAGGTACACCAGTCACCATAATACAAGCAAAATGACATAGCTGAACAATTAACACTGCTATATTTAATGTTGTAAAATGTTAACAAGCTTCCTTCTGAGAACGAGAGATAAAAAGAGAATATAAAGAATCCATCTCATTCTATCACCAGATATGAGATGTAGCATCCAGATGAGCTCTTTTCTTGGTAACTTTGTGGTAGATAGTCTCAAAGAAAGTATAAGTTTTATATTATTCTCTCCATACAGCTGCACGTATGGAAGCTGGACTCTAGTGTTGGATTAATGAGCCTTGCTTCGTGCTTTGCTTGGTATGTTTGGGTTTGGGTTTAACGACCCACAGCACAATCATGGCTTAAATGCACCAAGCAATGTAACCTGATAGATGTACAAACCCACGTAGTGCATATAAAAAACTGAAATTACAGATAATTATGTGCCTGGAGAAGGGCTTATGTGAGTTTCAGTTTCTTGTATACTATACCCCAATGATTATTCACAGCTTAGATCAGCAGCCCCTTGTGTAATAACCAATATACCACAGTGATTATTCACAGCTAAGATCATAGTTTTGCAAAAGAATTGTAGATTTTTGTTGCTTTGTCAATATTAGTGTGGCAACATACATTCATACACAACTTGAGGTGTAAAACAAAGACTGAGAAACTTTAGACTTACTGTCATGATGTAAACTGTCTTTCTAACCAAAATCCGCTCATTTTTTTTTCTCTCTCTCTCTCTTTTCCTTGTCTTTAACAATGATCAGATATTACATTACATTAATAAAAAAGAAAAAAATCATAATGAAGATCACCTACCACCAATTTGCTTTCAGAACAATGCCCCAAGAACCAAGTGAAATGACAAAAAAATTACATTTGACAATTGCAAGATATGAGTAAAAATATGTGCATTGCCATAACTATAAATTACAATAATGACACAATAACTTAACTGAAATAATCAGACATTGGATGACTGTTTGAATTGGCCTGTTCTGAAACTGTCACCATGGCTCCTGATCTACACTAAAATGACTGTCCTGGCTCTCTCTGTTGTAATCTATAGCTAAGAGCCGTAAGTTGATGCCTCAGTGGATGCATCACCGAGCTTAACAGTTCAACAATCACAACAAACAGGCTACATTTATATACAGTCTATTCCCTCACAGCACAGGCTCTAACTACTCCTAGTAGTAAACAGTCCCCACAAGACCCAACAATGACTGACATATAATCTCAGCTCTCAAATCCTTATCAATCTTACTATAACATTCTCTGCCTATGGTAGGGTACCCATCTAATGTGATTGTCACTATCTCAATTTGAGCTGAGTCAGGAAATGACTGCAAACTGTTTTTTTTTTTCAAGGACAAAAAAGGATCCTGCGAGGATCTGAATCCACGAAACCAATGAAATGAATGAGCTCGGACATAATCAGTGTGATAAAATGCCATCACATCTTCTCTTCGCATAGTAGCATAGTCTTCCCCAGGATGTCAGCCATACTGACATTGTGACAATAGTATGGATCAATCTTCAAAATTTTATTTTCATCTAACAAATTTCAATGCTCAAAGGAGTTTATCCAGAGTACTATATAAATCATCATTCATATGTTTAAGACTTTGTCATTCAATCAATGTGACAACCACTTTATCTCATCTGACTCCATTTTACAACTCCCATCTGTCTTTCTCATTGCAAAAACTATTAAAATGCTAGCCGAGAATCATATAACATTTCAAACACTATCCTTTCCACTATCCTGGCAGTCAAGTCAGGAATGCATCCTTACCTAAGTATACGCTACCCTCCTATGAAATCAAAGGCAAGAATGCACATCCTCCTGTGCTGTTGGCTCAATAATAATGACAAGTTCAACAAAAAGAACCAAATCACTACATTGTCGCAGGAACAATTGCTACTATCTTTCCTACTGTTGTCTGTGTCAACATGACAGTCACACTGGTCTTCTTGATGGTATTGTCTTATGATACCATCAGGCCATGACAGCAACAGCCAGACTGCAACATCATCAAAGGCACAATTACACTGAAAACAACAACAAAAAAAAGACCCCCCCCAAAAAAAACCCAAAGGTCAATACTGCCGTCATTTCTAAGAATACAGTATATGCCTCTGCAAAGACCTGCATATACTGTATTTTTTTTAAAAAATGACGGCAGAATACAGATGTCACGTAGGCAACCTGATAACATATGAACATCCTTCGATGATATTATCTAAACAATATAGCCACACCATAACTACAAGTGACGGAACTACAATATCATCTCAGTTGTAACTGCCGCCATCTTCCTTGCATGATCAGCACCAAAACATCATCTGACGTCCTCATTCAAGAATCAGGCTCAAATGTCACTGGAATCCATCAAATAAAAAAGAAAACAAAAAAGATGTTCTTGGCAACACAGAAAAAGCACTAGATATGGCATCAAAGTTGAAAGGTATCCGGTATGTGAAAGTTGCGCTCACTGTGCCGTGAACGTCTCAGTTCATTTTGGAAATACTCAATAGTTTTGTTGAGGCCAACCATCAATGGCACCTGTGGAAGCAAGTCACAAAGAATATACTTACAAATGATGTAAGATCACATGAAACACCAGTCATAAGCTTGGGGTTGTGTCAGGAATGAGTGTGTGTGTGTGTATGCATGTATGTATGTGTGTTTGTGAAAGAGAGAAAGAGAGAGACACAGACAGAGTTAAAAAATAAAAGAGGGAGAGAAAGAGCTGAGTTGTTACTGCAAATTCCTCCACGCTTTCATGCTGGACAAAGTTATTTAAGTGGGAGTATGAGTCCTGAAAATGATTTTCTGAAAGCTTGAACTAGAGACTTTTAAGTTTCAAATTTACGTTCAGCGTCCTCTAATTAGAGGACAAGTGTGGGACATTTTTTTTGTTTCGTGCCTGGTAGCTATACTGGATACTGTGTCTTAAAAATTAGCTATTTTCAAAAGCCTAAGGCTCCTACAGTATTGAATGTCAACATTTGAAATTTTGCACATGAATAAAATAGCTCTATATAAAAGACAATGTGCATTTGTTTATATGTCTACTCACCTTTGGCTGCCAATTCAAAAATTTTCTGGCACGGGTAATGTCTGGCTTCCTTCTTTGGGGATCATCTTCCATGGCCATCTTCTTGACTATGCGACTCTCTCCTCCTGTGCAGACAATCAATCACACACTGGCTTTACTTCACACTCTACATTGCATCATAGCACATAAAAACTAAATAATATTATGGAAAATCACTTGGGATCAATACTGGATTTCAACGAAATATTGTTAGATTGATAAGAATTTGAGTGTGTGACAGGCAGCCACCTTATATGCTTCCCGGGAAGGTGAGAACATTTATAAGTCTCTTCTTTGGGTCTGCTGGGGTAATAATAGATTGCAAAGCGCTTAGAGCTTGTACTTGTATGGGAATATGTGCTATATAAATGTTACTGTTAGTATTATTATTACATATAGTGGAATTAGTTTTATATAGTGGAATTAGTTTTCTACGACTGCATGGGCTCTGTTTGTGGTTATAAATTGTGTCCTGATAGCCTATAGAATATGTATCTGCAATTATTATAAGTACTGAAAACATTGCACAAATAGCACAGCACAGTTTCAAAGAGTTACTTCCATGCTCACGTCTCAGAATTTGCAATTCTGGTTGGGTCAAAATCCACATTTCTCTTTGGTCTCATAAGAAAATAGTTTGAACATCACTTTATCATTTGACACATAAGAAATGTATGATAGAGTGAAAACAATTCGAGCCAAACAAGGAGATGGAATGAGATAAGAGTTAATAAGACAGAATTATTTTTTTCTTTATATTAGATAGCAGATCTTACAATGTCCAAAATAGACAAAAGCACAGAAATCACATTCAAAAGGACAAAATAATCTTAATCTCTAAAGGGTACATGGAATTTTACCATGCAAAAGCCACATGAAAGGTGTAGATGGAATCACTTAAGACAAAGTAGTTGTCATGTTGACATCCTCTTACACATGTACAAACATCCATATGTGATAGTACAGCTGTGAAGAAACCCTCTGGGTATTAAGTAGTTATCAAATGAATTAAAAATTCTGAACATTCTTTTTTTCAAGTGTAGTTCTCAATAGTTCTCAAGATTTTTTTATAATCAGAGAATACCTCTGTTGGACTAAAATAAACATGAAAATGCATGGTATGAATTTCAACACTCAATAAGTTTTCAAGAACAATACACATAAGATTGCCTTGATTAAGAGAAGCTCCATTTTAAATGAAAGACTGGAACAGCGGAGCTGACTGTAGTCAGAATGTACAAAACTCAATGATGACCTAACTGTGGTACATAACTGATCGATGAGTGATTGAACAAAACTAAGCAAACTTCGTATGAGTACATATCCCTCTAAGAGAAAGGAGAGAGAGTGAGAGAATGAAAGAGAGAAGGACAGAAAAAGATACTGATTTTCTTAGTTTATTGCTGATTATCAGAATAGTAATAGCTCAGTAACCACCTGAAAATGGATTATCACTGATCCTTAACTGACCAGATGATCCATGCAAACTCTGTAAAGGTGTATGTCCCTCTTTGAAGAGAGAGAAAGATGAGATTTTACTTGTGCAGAATACATGTACGTGTAGTTTAGTGACCCTTTAACTTCTGGTACATCACTGATCTGCAAGTGACAGGACAATCAAAGCAAATTCCATGTGGATGAGTTAGAGAAAGAGTGACAAACAGAAAGAAATATGAAGCTGTGCTTCTGCATATTGTCAGAATATGCCATCCACTGATCGCCTGATTACAGTACATCACTGACCTACGAGTGAGCGTATGATGCGGGCAAACTCCATGATGGTGTGCTCCTCTGGGTTGCCCAGGTTGACTGGTAGGGAGTAGTTGGAGTTCATCAAGGCCATTAGCCCATCCACCAGGTCGCTGACGTACTGGAAGGATCTAGTCTGCTCTCCTTCTCCGTACACCTGATAAAGGATGAATGCGGCAGAGTGAATCATATGAAGCATTTTCTGCGAGCTTAGCACAAACTGTGGCTGCTTACCCAGCACTTCATTTCTGCTCTGATTTTTATATATCATGAGATGTTTCTGCTTTTACCCCTTTTATCATCCACAAATTTATTCCATATATGTATCTATAACATAAATATACCACTCACTATTGATTGAGTTTTATCTACATACAGTAATGATACTGCCTGGTTCATATTACTCATTTTCTGGGTCCATAAAAAAGTATCATACTTTTCATTGAAACATTGAAATCAATAAGATGTAATCAGATTAATAGCAAGGTTTTGCATAAAGTGAGAGGATTTAATCTCCAAGTAATCTGCAGTATTGATTTTTGTCTTTAGTTGTGCTATTTAGAATCAGTCATGCTGAAGAGAATCATTTTACCTTGGATATATAATATAACAGACAACTGCTATGAATATACAGCGGAGCTTTTGTAAAATATCAGTGACTCTTATTCATTGGCCCATGATCTTTTTGTAAGTATTCAAATAAATTACCATCATGTTTCCTGCCATCTTCGCACTACAGACAACTATACAAATTCATATATCAAGCCATAAGCAAAAAAAAAAAAAACCTCAAAAACTACAATCTTTTGTAAGGCGATATATAGGGATATATACGTTTTCCTTTTGAGCTAGTTGATTACACTTACAGTGATGGATTCATTCTGCAAGGCCTGAAGAATGAAATTGCTGACCACTCGTCCATCATTCATGTGCATACGGGGACCAAATGTGTTAAATATACGAGCCACCCTCACCTCTACCTTTTCCTGCAACACAGACAATAATTATGAAACTAATATACGAGCCACCCTCACCTCTACCTTTTCCTGCAACACAGACAATAATTATGAAACTATCAGCTGTTTTTCTCTACTATTTTCTGTGACAAATGAAAAATTACAAACATACAAATCTGAAACATCAGTTGCTTTTTTTTTTATTTCCACCATCTCTTGTAACTTAATAATGATGTATAATGTTTTTACTTCCTCCTCCTACAGAATTCCAATGTTCAAAGGCTGGCACTACAAGCAACTCATATTTCAGGTATGTTCATTAATATCAATATTTTGGGAGAGGAGAGAGGACAGGTCATTTGAAACCATTAAATGTGCACAACTTTCACTTATATTTTGTAATAAGAGTTGAGTTGTGTTGGATTTTGTAATAAGAAAACATGCGTTCACTTATTTATAACTCATCAATATAAAAATATACAGTTAAAAACAGAAACTAGTTACTGTATTTGTAATTCTCAAAATGAAAATCACACTCAGCTCCCACATCTCCTGTGACAGATAAAAATATCAATGTTTATTGATCTATTTCTCATTGGAACAGGTAGTTTTAGTAAAAGATTTCTGTGGATGAAACCTCTAAAAAAAAGCAACTTTAAACTGCTTGACATGTCTTTGGATGAAAGTGTCTCTTTTGTGGGAAACTGATATGTCTAGGACTACCCTTCAACTCAAATCTAAACTTGACATTTTGTAAATATTTGACATCCAGTCTTTGCTTACCTGTTTCTCATATGCATAACACATGGTCTCTGCCACCCTCTTGCCCTCATCATAACAAGCCCTAGGACCTACTGGGTTCACGTGACCCCAATAGTCCTCATTCTGGGGATGGGACTCAGGATCTGGAAAAAAAAAAAGGCAGTGGGAGGAGAATACAAAACAATTAGCTGATTAATTTATTCAATTTCTCTGTAACAGCACTTTGGGCATAATATGGTTATAGCTCCTTTGCACCAAAGCTGCTACCAGTAACATTCATATGTTGATTCTGTCAACATGTCTCTGTTCTATACTATAAAACTACAACAAAACCCATAATTGGTATATGGATTCGACAACTGCTGAATGTATCCATCTGAAATTTGTTACACAAAATTGTTGTATAAAGATCTCTGTTTCTACTTACATAAACAGGAAAAAAGCTTATTATGTTCGACATAATCCACAGTGATAATAATTGAATAGTAAATTAGTGAAGGCATTTGATCTGAATTGTAAATTTGAGAGAATGATGCACAATGTTATTGTTCTTCCACCTCCTCTCGCAGAACATCCACAAGAACAACCATTAATAATCAGTTTAATCATCCAAAATACCAACATTAAGGTGCGCTCGCTTGCCATACACTTTGAGTCACAAGGCAGTATCGATCTGACTTACACTTAAAAAATCTCCCATAAAGGCCGTGAATTTCCTACTAGTTATCATTTTGAAGAAAGTAAGTTAATCAGTATTAAACATCATGACACCCATTTGAGATGAGCATAGATATATAGTAATAGATATATGCTCCTAACATTTTATTAAGCTGGATGTGCAACGCCAGTGCTCTGATGTTTTTGTATGATAGGATGTTTGTGATTTCACTTCATTCTATCAGCAACAATTTTATTTCACAGATTTTGAGGTCCGAAGCAGAGAAATGCGGAAGCTATTCAACCCTCTGAAAGAACCGATACAGGAAAAATCTGATAAAATACTTTTCAGAGTTTTTTCCTTTGTGGCTAGAATATTTGGTCACTCTGTAAGAAAGACATTTTTCTTGAGAAATATAACTGGGAAGAGAAGGATGTATTACATCACCTGCATGATAAATTAAGAATGACTGAGTAACCAAAAAAAGAACTTGATAATTTGGCCACTGTCCTCATTTTATTCATTTTTTTTAATATTTCAAATTCTCCAGATTATTACTAGTTTCCTTTAGCGTACTACCTTAGTTGCAGGTAACCAATCCATCTTAGATTTTAAGACATTTCTATAAAATGATTACGCAAAACGACGATGATGATAACTGGTTCTTGACAAAAACATCTTTATGGACATTACACTATACATCAGCAAGAAAGAAGAGATTAAATTGATGCATACGTTATCAATGGCAGCAACATTTGCTATCAATGACAAGTTGCACAGCCAGAACTATCTCTCAATTTTCACTCACCTCCATACACCTCAGATGTTGAGGCCAGCAACAGTCGTGCTCGCACTCTTCGAGCCAGACCTAGAGTGATACATAAGGAGAAAATCAATAGCATATGAAAAACTGTCGCCCAACTATTAGGCATTACAGATGAAGAAAAGCCTGCAAAATCAATTCCTGCTCACATAACTCTTTCAGCCTCAAACATGTTTTCTACTCCAGAATTTCAGAGGCACAGGTCAGTTTCTGTGTCCAAGTCCAACTATGCTAATAACGCAACTGCTCACAAGGACCTTTCTTCGCTAAGTGGACTGCTCACTACTGACAGAATATATTTAAAATTACTTGAGCAACCTTGAAATCTGGTCTCTCATCATACCTGATCTTCATCTGCTACTGTTTCTTGATTTCTTCAATGCTTAACCCTTTCCCTGCCAATAGCCTACAGTTTATTCTGTCATCTCTGTTTACAAGAATTATGAGTCGAATACTCAAACTGCTCCTGCGATTTTGATTTGTCGCTGAGCAAAAGTTGTCCTAGCCAGATGAAAGGACATGAAATAAGGCTTAAACTTCTACTAATACAGGATCTGGCAGTGGAAAAGTTAAAATGGAGCGCTAAAGCAAACAATGTCATGTTTCAGACCAGGATACAGTGAGGCACAGCAGTCCACCCTGTTTTCACACACTAGGAGAGTATCCTACAAAAGTATAATAACTTGGGGTCTTCGATCACATACATACCTGATATCTATGAGAGAGCAGACATCAAAGCTTATATAATTTGGGAAGATTCCATGTACTTACTTTATAATCAATTGAAATAATTTGAAAGAACTGGACGTTTGTTGCATATAAGAATTAATTGTGAGCGTTACAGAAATTGATTTCTGCCATCAGAAAGTATGTTTATCCAGCTGAGGCAATGCTACTTGACTCTGTCTTGTTCTAATGCTGTGAGTGATATTTTTGTCTGCCTGTAACCTGTTTGTGTGTTACCTAAACACATATGTTGTGTCTCATCAATTGTAAATGGAATTTCCTTTTGAGGACAAAAAAAAAGTTCACCTTATCTTATCTCACCTTATATCTACTGCCTAGTCAGGTGCCTTACCTAACATATTGATGGTCCCTATTGTGTTGGTCTTGAGTGTTTTGATAGGGTTGTACATGTAGTTGGGGGGGGAGGCAGGGGAGGCCAAGTGGTAGATCTGATCCACTGAAAAATCAGAACAAAAACATGATCATTACTAGCCACGGATGTCAGGGTGTCACGCGCTCAGGTTGAATATACAATATTATATATTACTATTGCCTTGTTCTAATGCTAATCATGACATTTTTGTCTATATGCATGTGAGTGTGAATGTACCTTAAATGTACATTATGTCTCATCAACTGTGAATGGAATTTTCTTCTGAGGACAAATACGGTTGTTCTTGTCTTAACTTTCCTTATTTTATGTTATTTTATCCTACTAGCCATTGGTACCAACATATCTGTGAGCTCATACTGAAAACAAAGCACTATAGATATACAGCACATCTTGTTCTGCAGATAACATTAGCTAGCATGCTAATATTGCTATATCTTTCAGCTCATGCTGAATATACAACAGAAAATCTAGCTATCAATATGTCAGGAATATATAAGTGTTGTTGAGCACACAACATTCGCCAGTCAACAATAAACCACAGAATTTATGCTGAATCTCTAAGGATCATTTTCCTTCAATGCAATGAAAAAAAAATTATTAGGAAGTTTGCCATTACCCACCTTCAATATACAATGGGTTCACTATGTCATGATGCAACAGTTCAAAATTTTCATGACCCATCCAATGCTCCACATTTCGTTTGCGACCAGTGAAGAAATTGTCTACAACCGTGACTTCGTGACCTTGCATCATTAGACGGTCGACTAGATGAGAACCTACAAAACCAGCACCACCCGTCACCTGTGGAGGAATAAAATGAACACTTACAGTAAGTGTGTACTGAAACATACATATCTAGTACAACAGTGGTAAAATGGTCATCTGTGACAAATTTGTGCCTAAATAATGTGCACATTAGGTGAAAAAGAAGTGAAATGCTTATTTAAAACAAAAGTTTGTGATGAAACACCTGTCAAGCGTAAGCAAATTTAAATGCCTATTTAAAATAAGTCTCTATTGAAACATACATATTAACTAAAACTGTAATTAAATGTTTACTTATGAAAAGTTTACACTGAATTATATATGTAGAGTGCAAGAATTTTTAAATGCTCAGTTACAACAAGTTTTCATTGATACAAATACATGTATTAAGTGCAAGTGTAGTAAAATGCTCATTTATAAAAAGTCTGTATTGAAGTATGTAATTTAAACCGAAAGAAACTGACATGTTCATTTAAGAAAAGTTTATATTGAAACATACATGACAGTGAAATAAAATGCTCAGTAACAAAATGTTTATATAGAAATATATGTATGTCATTCTAAGTGCAAGTATAGGGAAATGTGTTATCATCTCCAACTGTATCACACGCATCACACCAGACACCACTAGTTAGCCTGCACAGCTGAGAGCCACAGTACGTTTCTTTGTTGAGCAGGTTATAAAAAAAATTCAGCAACAACGAACGGAGATGACAAGTTACAAAACTACTTTCATTCTTCTCAAGCATTCTGGATGTCATAAGAAACAGTCAGCAGCAGGATAACTTTTTTTCTCACTGTGTTTCTTCACCATAGATTGCACCTTGCACAAGAGTAAGTGAACATATTAGAAAGCAGTATGGAATGTGTGCCTTCTTATTAATTTGACCTGAAATCTGGCTTGAAACTTCCACTGACTTTGTGAGCAATGTCTATTACATAATTTCAAAACCTGGCCCAAATGGAGGTCAAATATCTCTAAATTTGTGCAAACTGGTCATTTTTTGTTCACTTACCAGTATGCGTTTTCTGTCTTTGTATGTTAGAAACTTCACCTCTGGAAATATTTTTTTTCTGTGGAGAGAGAAAAGTTTGATCTCATTCGAGAATTTTCTTGGCAACATTGTATTTTATCCATATCTATGACTTCTAGCAGGATTCAAACTGCTCAAGACTCTCATGACATTGTCTCATGATTTTTTAACATGAGGAAGTGATTTTGCGAGTCCTCAAGCAATAACTTGCTATACATATCTTTCCAAATAAATTTTTACATATTTCATCTAAGTCATCTATCTAACTGGATCATGGGTAAAAGACTGGAAGAATGCCTTTCTTTGCCAGCTTTTGTTTTACTATCTCTGCTTTAAAAACATGAGCTCTCTGAATCTTCAATAGGCAACTTGCTATACCATATCTTTCCACATTACTTTTCAGTACAATGCCAAGTGATCGAAGTCACAGATTAAAGTGGACAATTTTGGTCTAGGTAACTGATTAAAGTAAACAGATGTATTGAAAAGTGAAACGCATTAATAAATGCTCTCTTTGGCAGTCTTGCCAAAGGCTGTTGGCTTTACTATATTTCATACTTCACAGAAGTTTTTGATTCTTCAGTTCAATGTCTGAGTGATCTCTACATTCAGGGGAGTTAAAGGGTCTGGTATTTCATACTTGGGTCACAATTCTTCATGTTTTGCAACACAGGATTCATGTTTGTCTACAATAAGGAGAGCTATATAGATCTGGTATTTCATACTTAAGTCACACACTTTGCATTTAATGCATTCATGTCAGGCACATGCCTCAGATCAGTCTCAGCAGTAGATTTTATGATGTACTGTATCCCCTAAATTGGCCTGAGCTAAATGAATTCAAATCTGTACAATCTATGTACTTTTCTAGACAAGATTTATCTCATCAACGCCAAACTCATTTCTCCATCAGAAGTCAATGAAGAAAGATTTTCACTGGATAGGGCCAAAACTGGCACAATACACATGAACAATTATTTGAGTGCCCATTGGACTGCGAACATTTCGCTCTGCTGAACTCTCTAGAACGGGGTGGGGGTTACCATATTGTTGTAGTTTGTAAAGCCTTCTTGAATTTCAAAATTTGACAACAAAAAGCGGTGACCTCGGTGGAATATCAAAAAAGAAAAAAAACTGAGAATCTATGGTTTTCTACATGAAGAAAGAAAAAGCACTAGAGCAAGACTTGCTGAATACAGCTTTTCAAATCCAGTTCACACCTCTCAATGAATACAGAGCTCAGTGACTTAATGGATTTATACAACATTTACACATTTTGGACCTATTCAAATTAGAGTTCACATCAGCAGGTTATCTACTGGCTTCTTAGGTTTAGGGGTGAGTAACAAACTCTATATATTTACAGTTATTCTGTTTCAATGGTTAAATACTAGGCCTACACATCTTAACCAGAGCATGACTGTCTCATTCAAGTGCATAATCAGCTGGAATTTGACAGTACTATTGCCACTATTCTGGAAATGACTATATATACTTAAAAAAATGATATGAGAGGGTGTATCCTTCATGATCCCATCATTCCAATATTTTGTATACCGCACAGAAGTTTCTTAGTGGTAAATACATGATGTATATACATGTACATGTAAACGAGAGATGGTGATTGTGGGAGTGAGTGGGAGGATGGGGGAATGGATGAAATGAATGACTGACACGATGAATGCATAAAGTGGATGGATAAATGGATGACGGATTGGACAGATAGTGGATGGATGTAAATGAGGAGAAGAGAGGAAGGAAAGAAGGAAGAGTAGGGAAGAGAAACAGGAAAGAAGTTAGATGGACAAGCAGGTCGTTGTGGACAGCTGAAGAGATGAAACTCTCCATAAGATCACTACTACTGTTCACAAACATACAAACACAAGCAGTGAGAACTGGGCCCTGGGAAAGCAAACTGCTAGCTCACCCCTGCTCCAATGTCTTGAGCTTGGATTCCATTTTTCCCAGCTTGTCTTTCAGTTCCCTGGCTTCACTCCTGGGTAGGTAAGATCTACAGGTGATGAGCAGGTCAAAACAGAACCAAGTCAACAATGTGCATGCAGAACAATAACCTTCCCCCACAACCAAACATTTTTACATGAGCCCGAATGTGGAACATAGAATGAACAATTTGCTCATATTTATTGTCATGATTGCTAGATCCTGCTCCAATTTATAGAAAATTGGATCTTTTATTTAATCTAATTCAGCTTTTCTTCATTATTTTTTTTTTTTCTGGAGAAATCCCTGACATAATTTTCAGGCCATGGCAAAACTTTTACGAAAGAAAGAGCGTATCCCCAGTTGTTAAGTATCAATTATAAAAACCATTTCTTTTAATTACTTAATTCTTTTAATTATTTCATTCGGATATGCTGGATATTCAAGTGCAAACTTTTGTCCGGTTCTGATGAGCTGAATAACTGACTAACAACTTGACTCCTTATACTGATTTGTTGATCAAATTTAGAAATGTCCGCCTCTCTATCTGCGCACAAACATGGAAATCCAATTCGATCAGTCAACTCTCTTTAACCTGATGCACAATCTACGGTGTTTTTTTCTAAGGTCAGCCTCAGTAACTCTTAGATTCTTAGAAAAAAAAAAGAAGCTTGATTTAGATTTTTTTAAAAATCACGTAGCAATTGAGCTAAGCACAAGGTGTGACTGATCACTGACCCATTGAAATCCTCGCTGAGAATGACCAGTGGAATATCCCTCTACTCTAATGTTTTTCTGATGATTGGCATAAGAACAACCATTGCTCTCCAACCCCATTATTATTCCCATCCATTGTCATTCCTACTCTCATGACCATTGGTATGACAACTACATCTACTACTGTCAACTATACCAGCATCACATATATATATATATATATTTCTGTATCGTATTTGATGATACACTTACCTGACAGCCTGGCTGGCATCTGAGGTAGGAAAGCCTTGGTACATAACTGGGGATTACAGAGGATGAATATGAAATGTCATCTACATGTATCGATCTCCATCTATTAAGGCATTCATTCATCTATCCATGAAAATACTACATAGATATTTACTTATGTGCATATGTACATCTATGTATTTATATATACATGTATTACCCAGTTGTCAGTGTGTCCATACATCTGTCTGCCTATCCATCTGTCCATTCAGGTATCCATCCATTCATTCAGAGAGTGATCCAGAAATCCATCCTCCATTGATCTATCCATCCATTCATCCATCCATACACATGCACTCATGCTCATATGCACATATATACACACATACATATACACATAAAGACAGATAGACAAACTGATGGACAGATGGACAAACAAGACAGGCAGACTTAGACAGAGAAATGGACAGATGGACGGAAGCAGACAGACTGGATTACAGACAGCCAGACAGATTGACAGACAGACAAAGAAACAAATAGATGGACAGACAGACAAACAAAAAGACGGAGGGACAGACAGATACAGCAAGTGCAACCAAGCATTATAGAAACACTGAAGCCAACAAAGGGAGAGGACTCACCAATAAGACAAATGGTAGCGACTACACAGATAGCCATCATCTTGAATTTCCTGGGTCTGGGCACTGTACGAGCTAGGCTTGAACGGCGGAACATTCCCTTCAACACAGCATCACATCTGTCGGAATACATAGACAACAGAAACAATCATTAGGATCTGAAGATATGAGAACATAAAACAAAACAAACAAACAAACAAACAAAAAAGACAAGAGATGACAAAAAAAAAAAGGAGAGAGAAAAGGAGAAAGGGAGAGAGAGAGAGAGAGAAAGGGAGAAAGATAATGAGACAGAAGGGATATTTGCTTAAAGAAGCCTCACAATATATTGTAATAAACAGGCAGCATTAACAATCGCTGATATTGAAAGATGTGAGAGAAAAGAATAAAAAGAGTGAGAGAGAAACGAGCTCAAAGAAAGAGGCAGAGAGAGAAAGAGAGAGAGAGAGAGAGAGAGAGAGAAATGACACAAAACAGAAGGAAAAGACAGAGAGACCAAAGCAACACTGTTTTCAAGGCAGCATCACATCCGTTTACACAATTTGACACTAAAAACTACTACAGGACTATCAGACATTAAAATAGGCACTTTCGCACTCTCTGTGGAGAAAAGAAGTGACAACAGACATACAAACTGATCGATTCAATTTCTTCCTGTGGGCGCAAAAGAACGGCTATGACGAGCTTGTGTCAAACTTAGGATCAGGGACGTTCAACCACTACTTTCGTGTGTAAGCACTAAATTTTTATGCTTCCCAGTATCAACCCGAATCGTGTCGCTATGTCATCTTCTTTCCTTTCATTAATATCCCATGTAGTGTACATAAAGGAAAAATCATTTTTGCTCTGTTACTTGAACACAGTACGCACAATGGCAAATTTCCGAACAGAAATTATGGTGTAGTGGCAGTTTTTCTCTTACTGTGACACCTTTTTCTCAGTATTTTTCGCTGAACATATTTTATATAAATAAACAAGAAAAGACAAAATGATTGTGTTGGCCTTCAAAGCATCTGCAAAGTATATTACCGCCCACTGCACAACTCCCAGGTATTCATAACGTCCGCAAACTAATGGCAAGAAGTGCCACTCGGCAACATCATGTGCAGTTCCGTGGTCACACACCAGTACATCTCTCAATTTGTCCCCCCCCCCTCTCTCTCGCCCTCCCCCCTTTCTCTCCCCCCCCCCCCCTCCACACACTTCTTTTTTCACAATTGTCTGCATAAAAACATTAGCTCGATCTCCAGCTCTAACTCCAAACTCTTAAAATCTCACCTAGCACCTTATTTCAGTCTAACAATGACCTTCAGATCCATACCTGGATTCCGATATCATATCTTTCTGGTCAAGCTGACCCGTGCCTCTGTGCCCAGCGCTGGACATGGCGTAGCTAACGGGCACTTCCTCGTAGTCAAATATCGAAGGCGGCAGTTCGGACTTACAAACTGCAGGCTGAAACCGCTTAAGGGGAGAAAGACGGAAGGTTAGAGACGAGGGGAGGACAGATGGAGGAAAGACATAGGGAGAAGGACAGAGAAGAGGGAAGTGAAGAAGAGTGAAACGTGGTCCAGAGAGAGAGAGAGAGAGAGAGTAAGAGAGAGGGAAGAGGAGAAAAAACAGAAAAAGGGGGGGGGGCATGGAGAGGAAACAAAATTTCGATAAGGAAATATAAATTGCGAAGGTGTATTTAAAACAGGAAAAAAAGGCTGAAAGAAAAAAAAAAGGAATAGAAAAGAAAAAAAGATTAGTGGGGAAAAAAAAAAACTCAAAGCGAGAGAAAAAAGAAATACGGTATAGACACTGAGACAGAAACAAAAGAAGATGGAGAACGATAAATGGTGAAAGAAGTGAAAGGGAAAGAACGAGAGAAAGAAAAACAAAACAAAAAAAAAAAGAAGTTATGGGGAGAGGAAAAAGGGAGGGTTACAGAAATGGTCAGGATGAAGTTTTAATAGGGGTCAGGAATGATATGAAGGACAGAACATGTTAATAATCTGGGGGGGGGGGGGGGGGGGGGGGGGGGGGGGGGGGGAGGGGAACAAAAAAAAAAGAATCA
>JBCEWB010764412.1:0-16625 GCA_039654565.1 Peronia peronii | reverse complement strand
GGGGTGAAGGTGTGGTGCAGGTGGGTGGAGAGAAATGGATGGAGACAGAAATTGGGGAGAAAGTCGAAACATTAACTGCAACAAGACCCTTCCATAAAGGTTCTGATGACTACGAACCCTACAGGCATTTCCGGACAGCCTGAGATAAAATTTGAACAGAACTACACTTCATTTTCAGTGGACATATCATTCTTTTTCTTTAAGTTCTACAGGCAGTTTATGACATGTCTTTCAGTTATTTCGGAATTAACCATCCTCTTGATACGAAACGAACGCTGATAGGAATAGACTTAGTGAATGCTATCGCACCCATAATTTTTACTTTAGACTAGTACAACTAGTGGAGATAAGATAGTACCATCGTTAGCAGTCCTACACGAACATCTTTTCCTCCCACAATTAAAGACAGAGATGATACAAGTGCCTGTAGTAAAGTTTGATCCACGAGTTCTAGTTTATTTAAGATGCGGCTCTAAAATGTTTGTAGATTTCAAGAGAAACGTGATTTCATTAAATCTGGGGCTAAACACCATTTAGAGCTAGATCTAGTTTGTAACTTATAATAAAGTCAAATATGGGGCTATCACACATATTATGGAATATAACAACTTGGATGAAACATTAGTCATAATTTCATTATCATCACATCTTTCATTGCCATGTAGCGAAGATCACAACCTCACTGATTGTTTTCATATTTTTACTAGATCTACAGCGTCTGTATATTTGCTACTGCCACACTCTTTGTTTTTCCTCATATAAAATATCCTCGGTACTAAGATTTTTTCCAGCTCAACACCTCTCGTAGTTACTAAGTCAAGTTGCTGTCATTTCATGTTCTTCTATAGGAGTCTTGTAGTCCTCTCATTTCTCGAAACTCCATTGTTCCTGTCACTCCATGTCAAAGGTGCATCGAGTTTATGTAAGGAGAAACACAGATCTTTATGCAAAATTTTTGTGTGCCAGATTTGAGATGGATCCATTCAGCAGTTTCCGAGTTCATAACTCTTTTATGATTTTTGTAGATTTATAGTATTGATAATATGCATGTGTTGATCACTGCAATTGCGAATCCACTCTCCAGTGAATGACGTTTAGTAACTTTCATGTTTGTCTCCTTTTTTCTTATACTGTGGTATATTTTTTTATCACTGCATAAAAAATCCCAAATGAATTTTAGACTCTCTATAGAGAAGAGTGATAGTCATTGCTTTGAACAGCTTAGTGTTTTGGACATTTTCTTCCATAATGGCCAAACGAAATGCTGTTTACTTTTCTTTGCACCAAAGGTACGTTCCTTCACCACCAAGGTATCACAGATGATCTCTGACTCCTAAACATGACAACCTCCTCTCCAGATCTGCCCAGACAGGTTGCAGCTCCAAACCAAGAGGTCACCATGACATCCCTGGAAGCCACCACCGACAATCTCGAGGCTGACTCTTCCAACAGCAGAGTAGTGACGACTAGACCGGACGCAACAGAACGGGGAATAGAGAGAGACCACATCATCCCCGATGAGGTGCTCTACTACATCTTACTGATCAATTTCTGGGGTCCTGCCCTAGCCATGAGTATCTTTGGCATATTCACCAATATTCTCAATATCGTAACGTTCCTGAAACAAGGAATCAAAGACGCTGTCAATATCAGCTTACTCGGTCTGGCCATCTCGGATTTTTGGTCAGTGATCACCATCTTCATGGCCAACATCTGTTTTATCCCAGAGTTTCAAGCTCTGGGACTGCCCTTCGTAGCCATGGATTTTATGTATATTTGGGCATGGCTGCACATTATGATGACCCGGATCACTGCTTGGATCACGGTCTACGTCACCCTTGAGCGATGTCTGTGCATTGCTTATCCTCTCAAAGTCAAGGTTTATATCACACCCAGACGTACTGTCATCTACATCGTGTGTCTGTACTTCATCATGCTGGCTAGCGTTACTCCGGTCTACTATTCCACCAGGGCCACAAATGTCTATGATCCTGTCCAGAACAGAACCATCATGGGCATTGCCTTGCTGCAGAACAGAAATCAGATTGAGACCATCAGCTTTACCATCAACAATGCCATTCCTATGATAGCGTTTTTCATCGTCATTGCTTGTACCGCTATTCTGGTTCGAGGGCTCAGAGAGAAAGCTGAGTGGAGACGCCAGTCAACGTCTGTTGGGGGAAAGTCTGATGCCATGTCGGACCGAGACAGACGGGTGGTTAAACTAGTAGTCTTTGTCTCCACGATCTTTATCCTGTGCTACTCCCCTGGAGCCGTGGTCTTTATCTGGGTCATCATAGACCCTGAAATGAGATTGGATGGGAAGCACGATGATCTGCTATACGCCAACTTTTCCACGTTGTTTCATTTAGAAACCATCAATGCCAGTGTCAATCTCTTTATCTACCTGCGTATGAGCTCCAAATTTAAGAGCACGTTTCTGCAAATCTTCTGTCCTTGCAGGAAAGACCAAGGAGGTACAAAAAAAGAAATCAGCAACTGAATTTAAAGAACAAAAAGATTTATTATTGGCCAGTGCACTCCAAATTCATATGAAAAGCGGCTGAAGTATATCAGTATAAAGCTACATGACCAAGTTTTTTTTACATATCAAATATAAAGATAATAAAATTGAAAATTTTCAACATTTTCATATTTTCATATTTGTATTTTGTTTTGATCACCGCCTCCCTTTTTGGCACAATATTGCTGTCAAAACTGTGATTTTCTTTGCTCATCATTGTTGGAGACATTGACGCTTTGGTCAGCCTTTGAAAGCTACTGGATGTCAAAACATTGTCACTCTCTGAAATGTCAGAAAAATGGGTTAAGTAAGAGATGAAGTTGTGGCTTACGAGACGAGGAGATAGAACAAAAGGACGAGGCTGAAGTTATTCCTAACTGCACACGTCATAAACAACCCTCCTCGGCATATCAATGTTTGTATGTCTTGAAGCACAAATTTCGTACTTATACTGCAATATGATATTTTCTTTCACTGCCCACAGTCGATATGCATAATAGCGAATTTTGACATTAAAATGTTCGTCAAGTAAACAGCTAATTATATACATTTATAGATGACAGTTAACTCCAAATAACTTTGGATTTCGTCAATACTATGACTAGTATTTCCTTATTTGGTTAAAAGTGATCAATAAAATATCAGCATTACAAGTGTTTCACAGGGTACAGCATCTGTGTAGCTATACAAAAAGTTCATTTTTCTCCCACTGTCACCTCTACTCTAATCCTGAACTACACCACCAGCAATACAGACATCAAATCTTAGTAATAATCAATCAACAAACCAAATTGTTTCAAGTGTGATATTCTTAAAGATTGTTAAAGTGAGGGGGACACATCCTGAAATGTGAGTTTTTGCTTTAAAATAAAAAAGATTTGGGGTTTTTGTTTTCTCTTAAAGTCCTACCTTTTCTGAATACAAAAATCGTATTAAAAAGTGGATATATCTATTCTAATGTGTGTGACACATGGTCATTCAACGGATGTCCTGGCCAGCTGTCATCTAGGACTTGATTCCCTCTGGTCTGTTATGTGCCCTGGTAGATCATTACTATTTGACATATACAGGCGAAAGATGCATAAAACACTGGGTTATGATATTTTCTACCAACGGTTTGAGCCTCATTTATAGGGGTGAGCATTGGATGACCAGTACAGTCTGACACGAAAAATACTAGTGTAAGCTTTCAAAAGGCGCTCTAAAATGAACTTTCATCTCCTATGAAGAGTGAAAATTTCTTTTATTTCTACTGCGTCAGCGAACTATCTGCCAAAATAAAGGTCAAAGGTCAAGACACTTTTGGTTTTGCAGAAAAAGATATGGAGGCGACAGATAGGCCCTCAAGAACCCAGAGGTGACTCTATATAAGATGTATTGAGCATTTCAAGAAAAGATACGGACAGACAGCTAAGGAAAGAAAAAAAAAAGACAGAAGTCATGGAGAGAGGGTTAGTATGCGAAAAAAAAAAAGACTATTGTAGGTTAAAAACAGCGAGAAAAACGTTGTCCATGTCAGTTTGTTTTGTCCTTAAATAAATAAATAAATACATTGTTTTGGGAACCAAATTTCTTGTCACTACTTTGCCCTCTCCTTTTGTTTTTCATTTCTGGACCGATTCTAACCGAATTTAGCAACATTTTCAAAAAAAAAAAAAAAAAAAACTATTCTGTTCCTAAATTTGGGAGAAAAATAGATTATAGATATGAAAAAAGACGACATTTGAAATTTAACTATGTTGCATTAAAAAAAAAATTCTACGAAATTTTCTGTTTTTGCATGTGAAGAACTGAAAATACGTGAACTTTTTAGATAATATGCCACACAGCATGTTGACCAAGTTTCAGTAAGTTCGACTCGCATTTGGCGGAGGAAATAGATTTTCAAAGATAACCATTTTAGGGAAGCCATAATCCAACATGGCGCCGTTGCTACAGCAACCGTTCGAGAAAGTCTTTTTTCTTCTTCTGTTTTTCCACTAATTTGAACATGCCCAATTCGATGGAAAAGGTTTTAGGGAAAGTCTATCTAAGTGTGATTTCAATTTAAGTCAGGCTAGTCTAGCTGATAACCAAAAAAATAAAAGCTTAAAGCTACCCTCCTCAGTATATTAAACCAAACTATGTTATACAGTTGCTAATTTCCTAAAATCACTGGAAATACCTTAGCAATCAAGTCATGGTTGGCCAGTTTCTATATACATATATATGATATTTGTAGCAGCAGTAGAGGTGTAATTTGCAATGTCATAAACAGCTTACAATAGAGAAACAGTCACAGAGACACATCATACTATGACAAACTACATAGTGCGCCTGTATGCCCAAAGGCTTGTATAGAATCAGGATGTCTCTATGTCAGTCTATCTTATACAACATTTAATTTATGTACTGAATGCAAATGAAATACTGTATGATACATGAAACAGTAATGAACAGTCGGTGACTTCCTGAAAAACAGTGAGATTGTACACCACACTGTTACACGCAAGAACCTAAGGCCACGAAAGGATCGCTAGTGACAGACATTTGTAAAAAGAATCTCCGTCTTGCGGCTGGTATTATTTTTATATACTTATGGTCCTAATAAGACTAAGGTATTTTTACTGTGCCATTAGGATCGCCAATGATTAAAATAATAAAGTGACCAAATAACTTGCAGAGGAAAAGTGCAACACCAAGTACAACTGAATACTCAAAATGACACAAGAACTCTTAAATCGTCTAGTTCGGAGAAGTCGTATTTAGTAGGACCGTATACACTTAGAGCAAACAATTGTAGCCTTGGACATTTCATGATTCTAAAAATCAGACTGTTGTCTGTCGCCATTGGTATATCTGACATTTTATGGTATTATATACCATAGTCTCTCCAGAATGTTCATATTCTCACCTCTTCGCCATGGTAGTAAACCCCATTTAAGAGAAAAGGCAGTATATCTATATTCCTATTTTTCGATCTCCGGTCTGACGTTCAATACCTTTGCTGCATGACCATGGGAGCCGCCCACAGACAACTCGACCTTTGCTGAAAGGTTTGGTGGAGTTGTCTGTAGACTAAATCGACTTGCTAGGTAAATTCAGAAGAATAGAATGAGGCAGCCGCACTGGTCAATGCAGATGTATTGTGACAAAATTTGCTATTTGTGAGCTTAGAGTTGTAAAAACTAAGATTTTATTCTTGTATACCCAATTCCACACTTTGGAGATATTCCGCCGTATCAAAATAGTAGTATTATATTGACTGTGATTAATATTGTTCTTAAACATTTTCATTTTCCTTGAATTTTGATCAAATCCATACAAATGCAGGTTGTTTTTCTTTATGGATTTGTGAGATTTTTTTTGCTAGTGCCATATTTAGTAATGGCTCGAAGTTATTAATTTTTCTGAGGTTTAAGTTGATGACAATATTTTAAAAGTATTAATACTATGTCTGTTTGTTCATCATCAATGTTGCACTATTGATAAAAGATTATCTGCTTGTCGAATTGTCTGTCTGTCTGTTTGTCTGTAGGTTTCTCTTTATGTTTCAAAAATCAGTCTCTCTCTCTTTCTCTCTAAATATCTTATCCAGTCTTTTTTAGCTCCCTCTTTCTTTTTTTTTCTTTCTGCACATGTATGTTTGTTTCTCTGTTTCTCCATCACATTTATTCACTCACTCACTCATTCACTCATTCATTCACACACTCACTCACTTACTCACCTATTCACTCAATCACCCACTCTCACTCATTCACTCATTCACTCACTCACTCACTCACTCACTCACTCACTCACTCACTCACTCACTCACTCACTCACTCACTCATTCACTCATTCACTCATTCACTCACTCACTCACTCACTCACTCATGTCAGATTCAAAATCATGCATGAGATGATGAAACAAGAAAAGGTGAAGGGAGAGAACAACAGTGGTGTTGTAGGATGTGTCAAATAAGGGGCATAACAATAAAAATTGGAGGTCTTCCACAGCTATTTCCCTTTATTCTCAGAATGATAAAAATGCAACATGCAGGGAGGCAGACAGACATTTGTCCACTTGTCATATCTTGGTCTGTATCGGTTTTCTGCCAATTTCAAACAATTCCTATCATAATCAACGGCGAATAAAATCTGAATCAGCACTTCATACATCATATGACTTTCACCATTTATCTGCATGTTCCCACCCTCTAGCTACGCAACTATCTTAACTTCGCAGCTGACCCAGACAAATTTTTGTGTCTTACTAAGAGCTGAGACAGTTCTGGACTTTAAAAAAAATCGAAAATTTCTTATATGGACTATCTGTGAAATTACTTACAACTTGAATGTCTCTAAACCTTTTCCTTTCTTCAGCAAATCTGAATTCTTCATTTGCAGCACTTTTCTACGAGGTAAGAGTATATAGCATTATTTTGACCTATTATATTCTAACAGACAAAGATACTGTAATAGACCAGATTATGAAATAATATTTTATTTATTTATTTATTTATCTACATATTTTTTCTAAACACTTTCAGTGCAACGAGCCTTCTGTCTCCGTACATCGAAACAAATTTGCCTTTTAACCAAACTGAATATTTTTTTAAAAAACTTAAAGGTTTTACATTTCCTGCCTTTTCAAGAGGGAACGATAAAAAAAAAAAAACACCATAAGCACAATCCACTGAACCTGAATTTTCTTTAGCAGCAAGCTACATAAATATAACTTTTAAAATTCTAACCTTCCTACGGCAATGCGATTAGGAGAACGTTAGAGGTGGGCCTGTATAGAAATTCATTATGGTCGAGTTCTAATCTGATGTATCTCTCTCCACACCTCGCTGCGGTCACATACAAGCTTCAATTCATTGTCTATGTAAACTACAAACTGTCCAGCCATCAAGTCGAGCCTCTCCTAAACGAGGGCTTAATCAATAAATGACCTGCAGACTTTGCTGAAGATATGATAGAATGGTGTGATTACATGAACACAATTCTTGGTTTCCATTTTCTCTCATTTACTGCATATCTAGCAGTGATCAGTTTTCTTAGTGCCCTCAAGTATTTGGCAACTCGGGGTTTAGTGCGACAAGCTGAGCCCTTCCCTTCAACGAAGCTACATATTTTTAAATACATAATATGCGCAGCTCATAATGATAAATAAGACAGTCCATGTGTTTCAAAACACAAATTAGATCTATAACAGTCTTAAAATTACTTCACCGTATAGACAGGTATTTAAAGTCCAGTCACACTTTAAATACCTAATATTGCAGCTCATTTTAAAGCAATACATTGTTGAAGGCCAAAAAAAAAAAAATCTAGTCCTGTTTTTCTGGCATGTGCATTGCTTATAACTATGTAAAGTCGGGGCCTATTTCTTGAGCACATTATTTTTTGTAAGGCATTGTGACTTTGTCAGGCATTGTATGAAGCCTCGATGTTTTACTTTATACTATGCATACGTTTTCCTTTGAAAATACTCGCTGGCAGCATCATAAACTCGTGTCCTAAATATATATATTATTATTATATATATTATAAATCTGCAAAAAATTTTCCAAGGAGGCCATGAGTTCTACTGAATGTATCAATATGGAATTTGGCATACAACATTAATGCATAAAGATCTGTGTTTCTACTTATGTAAAGCCGAACAAAAATTATTACATTTGACTTTATTGTAAAAATGCGATGATAATTGAATAATAAACTCGTGAGGGTGTTTGATCCGAACTGGACGATGATAGAATAATGGGAGGGGGAGGGAAGAGGTAAAGCGGTGAATTTGCAGCCCGCGGCATGTTACGCTCAGCCTGATTTCTACTCAGTTCAATCGTTGATGGGGAGACTCCGGTTCAGGACAAAAAGAATGCGATATGTAATATTTTGCATGCCCTCTTCCCCCCCCCCCCCACCCCCATCCCTCCTACTTTTACAATACTAACTTCGTCCTTTCAGTGTCCATTCCTGGCACTGGGGCTCATGACATTTGCTAGAAGAGGTCATAATCTAGTCTTTTATGCACGCTTTGGCCTATATATATACAAACAGTGATGATTTTACCAGTGCATGTAGCAGTCAGAAAGAGCCAAAGTCTTGGCTGACACTAGACCAGGACATCCTTCGAATGACCACGGGTCAAACACGTTAGAATGGACATATCCACTTTTTGATACCATTTTTATACTCAGAAACAGAGAAAACAAAAACTCAAAATCGCATTTTTTTTTAGCAAAATCTATATTTGAGGACTAGCCCCTCCCCCCGTCCCTCCCCCCTGAAATAGCCCTGACAGTGGTAAACATTCGAACTGTTTCGCTACAAACCTGTAACTCGAAGACAACTGCTTTTTTGCTGTTTTGCCCTGAATACCTATAGCTGTAGATTTTATTCAACAGTCTGTCATTAGCTTATTTTCGGCAGCGATAGTCGTAAGGCACATATGGGACACCTCAGCACTTCCTGAGGTTCATGGACAAGTCTCAACACATATATCACCATAATCATACCAGCCAGCGATGTTGCGGGTCGGATTGCCGCCTCTAAAAGGCTATCAGTGGAAAGTATATGTAAAACATGGCTCATGAAAACAATTGAGGTAAACGTTATACTCTTTTGTCTCATGTCTTTACGTCTAAATTCATGTGACTTAACAGTTTGGCCGTCTTTTCAGTGGTGGGTCTTGTGAACATTGCTGAGCTCTGTTTATAGAACAGTACTGTGGGAATGGAATCTAGGTCACTGTTGCGTTTTTGTCAGTTCTGTTTGTGCAAAGCTGATGTTGATCCCTTCGGTACAGAATGATTTCAGTTCCCCTCCGTTGACCTATGAGAAAGTTCCCCAACAAAGAATGCAATGACATTCTGCTGTAACACGCTCATTTAATACTCTAAAACTTGATTGCAGTTCCCATGAATAGTTTCGAGTCTGACTGATGAAGGCCAGAATATCATACAATTACAGTTTTTTGTGTTTTTTTTTAACATGAAGTCGTTTTTTCCTTTGTTTACGTCTTCGCTTTATGTGTTTCATTTTGGGGAGGGGGGTTATTGTTTTTTGTTTGTGTTTTTTCTTTCTAATGAAATATAATATTTGAATTCTTTACGAAATTGTGAAGAAAAAAAAAACAGCACTTTTGTTCGACAGCCAAATTCCTAAAGTTTGCATGGCAATAATAAGATCTTGAATAATGTTTGAAAAAAACAAATAATAACTTTTAATGTGTTTATCTGCTCATAGGGTAATTATGAGGGGGAAAAAACAGCACCATAAGAATACAAAAAGATATTGTTATCACATTTTTCAAAGACATCCTTGAGTTTTAGAGTAATTTATTTTCTCCTGATATTATTATAATCTAAGTAAACTCTAGAGTTATGGCGTTAGGGGCCACGAAACTGCTTCTGGAAAATGGAGAAAAATTATATACGATTATAATTCCCACTATTTTTGATTAGTCAGTAAATTGACAGACTAACTCAGACAGTGCATCAAAATGTACTCACTTAACCAGCTGTCCTTGTTTAACCCAGAAGTTACATTTCCCACGTAGTTATTATAATTGGAACAAATCTTGGGGATCTGATTATAGAAGCTCCGAAGCCAGTACATCATAATTTATAGAAATTGCACTCAAGTATAATTCCAGTTACTTCATTGAGTAGTCATTTTGTTTCAAGCGCATGGAACTTTCATCGATTTGTACATTTCGTTAACAAAATGATTGATAGCCATTCTGCATAGATTGATACGATCTTGCCGTTTCTAAATCTGCAATTTCTGGTCAATAAAACAAAACTTTCATCCCTTAATTAGGCACTATTAGTGACACATCCGTTCAAGAAACCTGTATCGAAGTGCACACCATGTAATTTACTCCCCACTTTCATCCCACAACTTGCACGATCGAATGGCAACCACTAAGTTTAATCTTCACAATGTCTTGCTCAGGGATTTGTTGGAAGAGTGAAATAGTTTAAGGCTTTTAAATCTGTGAGAGAACATAGCCAAAATACAGCGAATATATGACCTGAAACAGAAACGTCTCTAAAATGTCTCAAGTTTTAACTTGATGAGGCTTAGATCGAATTAGTTCTGGTGCAAAGTCTAAAATTTGTCTTACGTGGAAGATTACTAGCAAGTTACAATTATTTCTTTCCCCGGACGGTAAGTGGGACACACAAAAGTGCTAAAATGATCAGGTCAATCAGTTTTGAAAATTGTTTTGAGCCTATAGACCGAAGGTTTTGAACCCATGCCGATGCCGTGCGGTCTGTCAGAGAAGTGAATTGTGAATTAAAATTGAAGGAAGCGGAGAAATAGCTTCTTTTTCTTGAAGGAAGAGTCAGAAATAAGGCCTGGACGATGATTATTACTGGCTGATGTCATGACTGGCTATGGTGATTTGCGATTGCTATATAAATCTACATCTAAATGTCTTTGTAAATTCTTGGAATCCTTCAAGGTTTTGGTGGTATTGTGAATAAGGCTACATCGAGATAATGGTTTGGTGGAAAAAAAAACATTCAAAAGAACCGCTTAGATAGTCAATCATTTAATTAAAATTAAAAACCAACCTGGAAAGAAAATCAGTGGAGAACAAAAATAGAATTCAAAGTATAAAAACAAGAATCTGTGGCAGAAAGGAAGACGATCAAGGAGATATAGTAGGTAGAAAATAA
Organism: Peronia peronii; assembly: GCA_039654565.1. NCBI lineage: Eukaryota > Metazoa > Mollusca > Gastropoda > Systellommatophora > Onchidiidae > Peronia > Peronia peronii. Next base: position 5,444 of record JBCEWB010764412.1, on the reverse strand, counting down.
ACTGGTGACAGAAAACAGAGACAAATTCTGTAGGAAGAAAATTACAATTTCATATTGATATCTGAAAAACACTGATCTATGACGAACAAATATCAAGTTATGTGAATTCCATTTGAAATATTACAAGAAAGTAAACAAAGGGATAACCAAGAAAAAGCTTTCCAGATAGAATATTAATAAAAGAATAGATTGAGAATTTTTCAAAGAAAGGGGATCATCTCAGAGGCAACTTCAAAGGGGCTAAGAGCAGGACTCAGGTATTGTCAAATACATTTCTGAGAGCGAAGACTGATGGATCATTTTGGGGTCATCATAAATGTGATGAATTTTAATGAAACACTTCAAGATGGAATCCCTTAGTGTGCCATAAATTAATCTAGAAAGTTGTCTTTTTTTTTTTTTTTTGCAAAAAATTGATCTCAAAGATACCTACTTTTCAGCGGGCATTGACAAAGGATCTAGACATCTTCTCCAATTCCTTTTTCAAGGCCAACTGTATGAATTTAATTGTCTTCTTCAAGGATACAAAGATTCAGCAAGCCGTTTCACAAAAAATATTTGAAAGTGTCTAACAAAATTAAGACCAACAGGACATGTTATTTCTGTATATATAGATGAATTTCTGCTTATAGGATGAGATGATTATTCAGATTGTTTGGAAAATGTGAAAGAAACCTCACATTTACTAGACAAATTAGGATTTACAATAAGTAATGAGAAGTCTGTATTTACAAAGCTCAAGACACTTCATTTCTGGAGATTATTATTGATTCTCAGAAGAGGTTAGTAAAAGATACAGACAAAAAGATTACTAATATCAGAGAAATCTGTCGCATGACGTCAGTGTGTAATCAAATATCCATTAGAGACCTATTTTGTTGATTGCAAAACTTGGAAATACGTATGCAATAATTTTCTTAAAGAGGATTGAAAACTATGGAAATAAAGGACTGAAAGTACATAAACAATATTATGAAGCTACTAGAAGAGAACCTACGGCATTCGTGGGAAATGTTTTGTTAAATCAAATATAGAATATAGTGTAAGGGAAACGTGCGCACTTCGATATTGGTATTTGGATGATTACACTGACTGTTACGAAAAGAAAGCGTGTTTGGTGTTTTGAACGCTTCATTCTGTCGAGCGTACAGATCACACACTCTCGCGAGTTTACTATTCAATTATCAGTGCCGTTTTAGAATGACGTCAAAAACAGTCAGCTTTTTTCCACTTTATGGAAGCAGAAACACAGATCTCTATTCAACAATACTGTGTGCCAAATTTCACATGAATATTCTCCGTAGTTTTCGAGTCCATAAGCCTTTTATGGGTTTTGTTGCATATTTATAGTATAGATGATTAAATTGTCAGAATCCATTCAGAGTAATTTTATGTGGTGGGTTCCTAGTGTTGGTAATTATCCTCCTAAATATATATATATATATATATATATATATATATTCAAAAACAAGAATTTTCTATTACTATGCACAGTGATACTGTCTTAGAGAAATTGTTACACATCAGTTTCCAACTTTTCACCGTTTAAAATGGACTGTTTTGCTTCTGTAGAGAAACTGTGAAAGAACATATTTATATATTTAGTGACAATTTTGTTGTGGTTGCTGGCGTCACTAAGACTGGAACTGGTAAAGAAATCTTAAATGATTTCATCAGAGACATTTATGATTTTGCATTAGAAAAGATAAACGGGGCGGGGATTTCTTACACCTATTCATATTCCCAGGCTGTTTAATTCAGTTCCAGATTCTGAATCTGGAAACAGTTGGCAGTGAAACTGAATGGATGCTAAATGATAAGATATTTGACATGATAAATAACAAAAAAAAACTATTTTTTTTTTACAATGGACCTTTTGACATGGGCTTATTTGCCTCAAGATTGAGCTATTGGTGTCTCCCTTATGTGGGCTGGAGACATGATCCAATAAGCAGTTTTCTGCAATGCATTCCATTTGATTTGGGAATTTGTATATGCTAATTTTTTCTCAAAGGGGACACTGAAAAAAAAACTAGGAGAAAAAAAAAGCGAGGTAACTCTGGTTGTTCCTGTTTGACCAACACAACCTTGATGGCTAAAGTTTCTGAAACGTCTTATGGAGAAACCATTAGAAATTCCTCAAGTAAAAGACACTGAAACATCGCACAGAGACAGACAGAATTCAAACTCTGGCACTGGGAGAGAAGTTAAGGTTCAAACTTGCAGGTTATCCGAAAAAAAAAACAACCAACAAAAAATCAGGGAATAATGTTGTTCAAAAGAAACAACAGATATTCTAATGGACTCCTGGAGAGACCGATTCTGTAAAACAGTATTCTACCTATATGTCCCGATAGATCAATTATTATACAAAGAACGATTTGGACCTTTTTGAATTCGAAATGAGACATTCTTGGACTTTTTCACAAGTTTGTATAATAGAGGGCATAGCTATAGTAGCGTAAACAGTGCCAGAAGTGCGGTGTCTTCACTCAGCTATTAGCTAGAGCAGTTTAGGAGAAAATGCGACAGTTAAAAAAGTTATGAAAGATATTTTCCAAAAGAGACCAGTATTGCCTCGTTATTCTGTAACCTGGAATCCCTAAAGAGTATTAGTACTGTTGGGGAAATGGGAAACGTCAGATCAGCTGTTCTTAAAAAGGTCTACCTTAAACGTGGCTGTGCGTGAAATGTTTTGCTCAGCAGGAAGATGACAGATGGGTGTCCTACATAGCATAAAGAATATAAGATTCTTTATTAACGAGACAAGAATGGTCACTGGTGACGTGAAAATAAAAAACAACGTCGAAACTACACCTACATTCATCAGTTTTGCTATCACTATCAAAAGTCTACAATGATCCTGTTTTATGCCTCAGTATTTATTTACAAGCGTATAAAACAAGGACGGCGTTTCTTGGACAAGGACAAATCCAGCTACTTTAAATTTCACCACACATTCTTAGGCGTTCTTAATTAAAAGCCTAGCAGAGTGTCAGCGAGCTGATGCAATCAAGAACTCACTCAAAGTACATTGCATTTTTTTGCTCAGTATTCAGATCAGATACAATAGGCCTAGATTATAGGGATCTCACATGTATTGCCAAAAGTATTAGAACAGAAGGGCATTTCCTGAATAGTAGTAAAGTCAGAATCAACAAAATAATCACAATTTAGTGCATATTCACTCGGTTTAAAGAAAAAAAAAGATGTTCATCTTTATCATTTTTTTTTCACATTCTCAATCTCATTGTCACCCAGAGTGCTGCCCTATGGCGTGAACACGATGGTCTTCGGGGGTTGGCAATGTTAATATCAATTATATGCTCGTTCTCCATTTCAGAAATTGCAAGACAGAGATGAGATGGAAGACCACATCATCCCCGATGAAATCCTTTACCACATCCTACTGATCAATTTCTGGGGTCCTGCCCTGGCCATGAGCATTTTTGGCATGTTCACAAACATTCTCAACATCTTGACGTTCCTTAAACAAGGGATCAAAGACGCTGTCAATATCAGCTTACTCGGTCTGGCCATCTCGGACTTCTTGTCACTGATCACTATCTTCATGGCTGACATCTGTTTTATCCCAGAGTTTCAAGCTCTGGGACTGCCCTTCGTAGCCACGGATTTTATGTATATTTGGGCATGGCTGCACATTATGATGACCCGAATCACTGCCTGGATCACGGTCTACGTCACCCTTGAGCGATATTTGTGCATTGCGTATCCTCTCAAAGTCAAGCTGTACATCACACAAAGACGCACTGTCATCTACATCGTGTGTCTGTACTTCATCATGCTGGTTAGCGTTACTCCGATCTATTATTTCACCAGGGCCACACATATCTTCGATCCTGTCCAGAACAGAACCATTATGGGCATTGCCATTCTACAAAACAGAAATCAGATTCAGACCATCAGCTTTACCATCAACAACGCCATTCCTGTGATAGCATTTTTCATCGTCATTGCTTGTACCGCTATTCTGGTTCGAGGGCTCAGAGAGAAAGCCGAGTGGAGACGCCAGTCAACGTCTGTTGGGGGAAAGTCTGATGCCATGTCGGACCGAGACAGACGGGTGGTCAAACTAGTGGTCTTTGTCTCCACTATTTTTGTTCTGTGCTACTCTCCTGGAGCCGTGGTCTTTATTGGGGTCCTCATAGACCCTGAAATGAGATTGGATGGGAAGCACGATGATCTGGTATTGGCCAACTTTTCCACGTTGTTTCATTTAGAAACTGTCAATGCCAGTGTCAATCTCTTCATCTATCTGCGTATGAGCTCCAAGTTTAAAAGCACCTTCCTGCAAATTTTCTGTCCTTGTAAGCGAGATGAAAGTGGTAGAAAGAAAGAAAGCAGCAATTGAATTGAAAAAAGAGAAGAAAAAAGGTTTATTATTGGCCCATGCACCTCAAGTCAACATGAAAATCGGCCCAAATCTCTTTGTACGAAGTTACTTTATTCAATTCTTTGCATATCAAACGTAAGAAAAATTAAGTTGAATATGTCTCACATTAGTTTCAAGACTGAACTGGAAACATATTTTTAATAAATATGTTTTAATTTCTCTCTGTTATTTTTTTAACACACCATGGCTGTTGCTCATGTGATTTTTCTCTCTCATCTTTGTTTGAGATAATAATGTTTGGGTCAACATTTGAAAGCTTGCAGATGTAAGAATAATAGTCTCCTGAAATCTCAAGATGAATAGGGTAAGTGAGAAACAAAAGATTGTCAGCTCATAAAATGACGAGGTAGAAACATACAAAAGAAAAAAGAAAGCAGAGGAAGTTTCTGAATGCGCACTTCACAAACGGTCGTTCTCAATATGTCCATTTCGTGAGTTTTGAATGTTAAAGTTTCTTTCCTCTACATCTAACTTTGCGAAAATGATACTTTTCTTCGAGTGCCCACAGTCGATAATAATTGATTTTGACAGGGAACAATTTCAGGAGAACAGATCAATATATTACAGATGATAGTTTAGCGCCGACGAGCGTCTTGTTTCGCGCACGGCATGCTTTGTTATCTCGGGAAAAGCGATTAATTAATTAAATATCAGCAAAGCAAAAGTAACTACCTCCTCAGGTTTGAGTTCGATGATACAAAGCATATATAGCCAAGCGTTGAAGTGAAGTTAAACTAAATTGTACGAACTTTGACACTGCTTAGCGTTTTTTTTTTTTGGCAAGAGATGACAAGCCATGAACATTATCTTATTGTCATTTCCATCGGCCATTGTCAGCCTGTACAATGACAAAGGAACATGAATACATGTAAGTCAACGGTAGAAAGTTCATCAGTTTCACATGGGCTTACATGTCAACAAGATGAGGCAGAGAAAAGAGAGAGATAGATAGACAGTGTGTGTGCGTGAGAGAGAGAGAGAGGACGAGGAGGAGGAGGAGCAGGAGGAGGGTTACTCGGTCAGGGGCGGG
>JBCEWB010764081.1:0-16629 GCA_039654565.1 Peronia peronii | reverse complement strand
CCCCTCCCTTAACTTTTTTTAACCTGAAAAAAATAGAAATTTGGGTATCATAGTCGGAAAACAGGAAAAAATGGTAAAAAAAAACAACTGTAGCTCGAAATCACCCGGCGCGACTTCCAACTCATTTGCCCTGGGTGCAAGACGTATGTTAGCAACATGATGATTTGACAAATTTCATCTATGTGGCTTTGATGACGTTTATGTGGCTCTGTGTAGGTTATGATCCCAAGATTAACTGAGTTCTTGGAGGAAAAACGCCTACAAGGTTACACCCTAGTAGGTGTGGAACAGACAGCCAGTAGTGTCTCTTTGCAGGCCTATCAGTTTCCAAAGAAGACATTGCTGTTGCTTGGGTGAGTAATCAAGACTTTTGTTTTCCTCACAGGTTTCCTTATTGTCGTAATATTAGTTTGTGATGCTGTTTGCTGAAAAATTTTATAATCAGTGGTCATATTTTTCCAGTATTTAGAGACTGGCATATAATGAATCCTGTCTCATATTACATTGGTATCTTGACTTACAAGTACGCCAATTTCCGAGATACGAATTATCACTTTGTTAATTGTTTTGCTTTGAATTGCAAGCCAAAATTCGAGTTATGATCTAGCTTCAGATATGTCATCTCTAATTGATGCAACCAATGACACAAAGCCTGCCCAGTTTGCTGTACCTTAATTGTTCTCAGCATGTTTACTTTGTACAGTAACTGCATTTCAATCAATTTCACTGAGGAAAATTGATTTGATATACGAGTAAATTGAGTTACAAGCTCAGCCATGGAACAAATTAACCTTGTAAGTCAAGATACACTGTATCTTGTTGTATCATGCTTTGCATTTGTTGTTGTTTTTTGCTCAATTTGAAAGTTTATCTGTACCAAAATGCACAATTTATGTTGCAACAAAAATGTTTAAAAAAAGTACTATCATTATCTTATCATGAGCATTACAGAAATTCATTTCTGTCAGTAACAGTATGCTTATCAAGCTGAGGTAGTGTTCCTTAAGTTGGTCTTGTTCTAATGCTATGAGTGATATTTATGTTTTCATGTAAGTGTGAATGCATCTTACATAATTATTCTCTCTCATCAACTGTGAGTGGAATTTCCTTTTGAGGACAAATAAAATTTATCTTATCTTATCACTTGTGAAACAAAAATTACTGAAACAATAAGTTGATGGTTTAACTATAAAACTATAAATTGTTCTATTTCAGAAATGAAAAGGAAGGGATACCAGTAGAGATTCTCCAGTTGCTGGATGTCTGTGTGGAAATTCCACAACTTGGAGTCATAAGATCTCTGAATGTGCATGTATGTGGAGCACTCATTGTGTGGGAATACACTCGCCAACATATGAAAAACGAAAACTGTGGTGAAAAGCACTAGTTTGATAGTAAACTCTGCAGCCAGTCTGGACCAGCTTTTAGACGATGATAATTCATATACAAATAATATATTATCACACTGAAGAAACGACTAAATTGATACTGTATGCCCTTGTTTCAGAAGAGCTTCCATATTGTACTTTTTAGAACCTAAAACATTAGCAGGGCCACAACAAGTATGTGAAATAAGGTGATCTGTCAGACATTGAATGTCATATCAATGACTATTTGGAGAGGGAACTTTGAAAGATTATTTGTTTCTTCCAGAAATTTTGACAAATGCCGGTAATGAAGCTTCTCATACAACGATGGGAATGGATTGAATCATGAGCATTGCTAAGTGAAAATGAGGTTGATGATCACTTCCTTCTAGTTCTCTGTGTGTATGTTCTTAATCAGTGTCAATGAGTGCATGGGCATTCCTGGTGACATTGTTGCAATATCTGATTCGAACAGGTAGGAGTAAAAGGTAGCCAGTGATACCACAGTAATTATTTTATCTAATTATACATGTAGATGAATCCATTTAGGAACAATGGAAGGTGTTGTAGGCCTTCAGTCTTAGTGTATTGTGTTCTCTTTCAAATACATCTTTCTTTCATCACTGATACCACAAATAGCATTTGTGGAATAAAATTACAGCTACAAAATTATTCATTAGTCAATAAATGTTACCTTTTATTTAAAACTCATGAAAATACTGTTAAATGATTTGTTTTATTATCACTAATTTGATAAATGTACGTATTTTAAAAACATTTTACTTTAGTTTTTTCTTTGCCCCCCCCACCAATTCCCTTCCCCTTTTTTTCTTTTATTCTTGTGATGGGACTTTCATCATTTTTTTTCATTTTCCTTAAGGAGGGGTGTGAGTCCTGAGAGAGTGATTTTTCGAATGCTTGAACTAAGGATTTTTTACACTTCAAATTCTGATTCAGATGTCCAAATTAGAGGAGAAGTGTGGAAAAAATTTTTGTTTTTCATCTGGTTGCCATGACAATGCCGCCATATTGGATTCTGTGTTTTGAAAATTATCTACATGTATTTTCAAAATCCTAAGGCTCCTAGAGTATGGAATGGAATACTGTGAAATTTTGTTTATGAATTATATAACCCTATGTAAAAAACAAAATGCATTTGTTTTTTGTTTATATACCATAGAATATTTTTTATAAATTTTTAAAATATGTATATTGACGGATGTAAATTTTTCACAATTTTCCTCCAAATATCCATTTTTTCTTCAAAAACAGAAATGAAATTCAGAAAAAGCAATGCATTTTATTAAAACCCATGCTATGGAAGATATATATGCCAAATTTGAAGGCAATTGGTTGAGAAGTAGAAAAGCCTTAGGGAAAAAAGTGAAGAAATCATCATACATATTATTGAGAAAATCGCAATTGAATTTTCATAATCTCACTATACAGTCATTTAGTGGTGCCATGTTCGTGCCGTTTTGGGGCGTAAAGCATGTTTCTGGCCCCATCCATTGTTTTTCTGGTATGAGAAGAGTTCAAAGTGTGTAAAAATAGCAAAACCCCATTTTTGATGTTTCTAGTCCTAAACCTTATTTTCAGGATCTGCATCCCCCCTTAAATATATGTATTTGTCCTGGTCAATTGTTGTAATTGAATGGTGTATTAATTTCTCTTTCATAGCTAATTATGCTTCAGAAGGCATACATACATTGTAAATCCATAACAGATGTTTGGTATATATAAAACATACATGTGTGTGATGAGCCAGCCTTACGGACCTTAGTGGAAGCTGCTCTTGATTTACAGTATATTGTGACAATCACTAAGAAAATCAAAGATGAATATTTTTTTTATTTATGAAGTGTCCTTCCCTGTCTGTAGTAGTCAGTAAAGGTGGGCTGATTTGAGTCAGAATTCGAAATTCGATGAATTCAAGAAGCTCAATTCAAATCTGACGAATCAAACAGTCAAATCTGAACACGAATCAGACCGGAAGGAGAAAATAAATGAAGTACAAGAAACATTTCACCTTAATAAATCTCTTTTAAACATTATAAATAACAATGCATACCAAAAAAGTACTATGTCTCTAGAATATTTTTGGTGCAAATTGACAAAAATGCCCATAAAATACAATAATAAGTTATTTTCTCCCTGATTTGAAGTCAAAAGAGATGTTCAAATTTTTTTAACATGATCTGATTCAAATCGAATCTAGGGCGAACTTGCTCACATGACAATCTTCCTTTGTGGTGATTGGTTATGAATAGTAATGAGTGCGGTAGCATCACAGTGTTTACATCTCAACGAGAGCTAGCAGGCCAAGGTCAAACATGCGCACGCTTACTAATCTACTGCTGTCAGCATCAACAGTGTGTGCGATAGCATGGAGTGGTTAGATTTCTGAGCATAATTAATATTAATCAACTCAATGCACCAGTCAAAATAATCAAAATCTGGAAACAATGGCCAGTGGTCAGTTCCTTAAGAATTTCTTCACTTCCTTGCTTTGATTTCTCTTGCTAGCACACACTACATACTGTCTCAGCCTTGAATTTCACTTTGTTTATATTATTGCTCTGATTTTCTGCTATTGTCATTTCATATTCTGATTTGTTGTGTTGTCTTTGATATATTATTGTCTGTAAATATTGCATTTTTAATTTGTCACCTTTTGTTTGGATTGCATTTTCAAATGGCATTATACTCATTATCTGGATATTATAATGTGGTATGGAAGCTGATGGAGAGATCTGATGATCGAAAATGAGCGACATGTAAACTCTGCAGATCAGTCTTTGCGATGCCCGGGAGCACAGCAACATTGATGAAACACTTACAGAAAATTCATCTGACGGAGCTTGAAACGGTTAAGAGTGTAAAAGAAACAGAGCATCAGCAGACACAACAAACTGCTTCATCAAGTACCTGTGGAACAGGATCCTTGATTCAGATGTCCCTGGTAGAGGCAATAGAGAGGTCAAGGCCTTATGACCCAAGTGGCCCAAAACAAAAGGCACCAGATAAACATAACTCCTTATTATAAGTTAATTATTATAAGTTAAAGAGATGGTCACTGCAGACCTCCAGCCTTTCTCTATTGTTGAGGATAGAGGGTTTAGGTGATTTATCAAAGGTCTTGACCCCAAGTACATTCTGCCAAGTCAGAGGACACTGACAAGAAACCTGCTGCTCCAGCTGTATGATACTGAAAAAAAAAGAGAGTGGTGCACATGCTGGATGAGGCAAATTACATCAGCCTGACCACTAACCACTGGTCACCTCATCAGATACAGCAACTTGTCAAGTGACTGCCCACTTCATCAATGATGAGTGGGAACTTCAGTCTTGCGTTCTGGACACAGTGAGAATTACAACAGCCCTCTCAGCACAGACCATTGCCAATGCACTCAACAATCATAACAATGTCATGCGGGCATGGGGCATAAAAAAAACAAATTCTTTGCTGTTGTTACAGACAATACTGCAAATGTGAAGGCTGCTGTGGAGATTTTGGATGAGCGACATGGACCCTGTTTTGCGCACACCCTCAGCCTTGTGGTAATGGATGCTCTGAGTTCTCCCAGACTATCAAGAAAAAAATCAAGAATGTTGTGTCATATTTTAAACCTGGTGTGAAGGCAATAACCTGGAAGGCATCCAAAGGGAGATCAGGGTAACTTTGGAGCCTTTGTGACGGTGCAGGAGGTAGAGACAACATGGAACAGATCTTCCTTATGCTCCAACACTTCCTGCACCTATACTGATTTGTTGAAGTAGCTCTGTTGGAAGAGGACAAGTCTGACCAGTACCCAACAGAAGAGGAACTAAAAACAGTAACAGAGACAGTAGAAGTGCTAGAACCTTTTGAACTGACAACACGGGAGATGAGCGCAGATAGATTTCCAACTGCCTCAAAGATCATTCCATTGAGTGACGACCTGTCAAGGCTCATGCACCAGATGCCTGGGAATTAAGCTGCAGAACTCAAGGCAGGACTGCAGTTGAGATTTACTGAAGCTGAGGAAAGATTTTTATAGGCAGCAGCAACCTTTCTTGACCCTCAGTTCAAGAAGCATGGCCACAGGGATCAATCCAATGCCCAGGCCATCAAAGACAGACTGACAGGTCGCATGATGCCAGTGCCAGGAGATGGAGCAGGCTCCAGCAGCAACCGCTAGCACTGCTTTTGGTAAACTATGGAGTCATTTTGACTCACATTTTTGTGAAGAAGTCAACAGCTTCTACCCTTCTCATTCCACACATTGAAATGAGGAGACACTTGGAAGGAGATCTGCTTCCAGGACAGGAAAGTCCATGGATTTAGTAGAAGCAAAAGACCAGCCTTTTTTTTCCACCACTGCAGAATAAGTGAAAAAATACCTAGCCTGCCCTGTCACAGGTGTATCATTAGAGAGACTGTTCTTGAAAGCTGGTGAGCTTGTCTCTCAGGGAAGAGCCAATCTGAAAGAAACCACCATCAATATGCTGCTATTTCTGAAAAAAAATATATTGTATCCTGTTTGATGACAGCTGGACTTTTCAGCTGTATATAAACATAAAAATGTATATACATGTATCATGTAGCCTATATAACTATGAATGAATATTGTGATTTTTAAAAAATTCAATCAATATCAACCACTGTGAAAGACTTGTGAATGAAGTCAAAAGTTTAATTATGATGTCCATCTTGAGTGAATGAGCAACTCTGACCTGGTCAGGGTTGCCGCTATGAATGTAATCTTATAAGAGCAAATTTGGCAGCTGCTATTCATGCTTTCATTCCTCTAAATAAAACAAAACAAAACTATAAACAAAATCAAAGCAATATAAATGAAAGGAAAGAAAAATTGATCTGCATTCCACAGCACTCCACCAACTGTGCTACAACAAACAGACGATTACGTAATGTTAGCATGACTCCACTGCTCTTCCCTTGACTGTTGTAGTGTTGACCTAACTTCGCACAAGTTATGATGACAGCTCTTCTCCAGCACTGCAAACTGCAGTACTATGTTCAGCCAGAAGCTCTGTGAATCCAGGTCAGATTCGAAAATTCGATTCAGTGCTCAAAGAAATGAATAGGTGTTGAACTCAGCCCAAGTTGACCACTTACTATTCCGGAAACACTTAATATATCCCTGCATTTTATTGGCTATCCTATTGATCTCAATTCAAAATTCGAAGTCATGTTCATCAATTCTGGGTCACAAAGTGTTCAGAGTCGCAATTCAGTCCGATCATCAATTTGGCCCACCCTAGTTGTCTGTTACCTGTAATCTGTGATTGTTAAAATGCTTAAACTCAAGAAGTATCTCTACATAACATTCAAACTTCTTTGATTTTGGTAAGATTTACTGTTATTATACTGTTGGGAAACAATTACTGCTACATGTATATTAAGCGAGGAGCAAACTGGTATAAGTTATCATCTTTGTCTTTAGCCAAGTATAGGTGTTTTTAAAAGCTCATAATTTTGCTAGAATTTTTGTGGATCTTGAAGATGAAATTTTTTAACCTAACTGAAAATTAGTTCTCAGCTTTCAGTTGTGATGTGATAAAATTATTACCAGCCCAATATTGTTTTTATACCATAGTGACCCATTCTTGTACCAGAGTGGTTTTCTTCTTTTTTTTTTTTTTAAATTCTGTCAGATAACTTATACATATTTGAGACAGATTATTTCATTCTGTTAGCTTATTCTTATCATTATACAATTGCTCAGGATAGTTTTGGCGTGTTTATGACCTCTCTTCTATATCAAGGATTTTAGCATTATTTTACAGCTTGCTATAAATTCTTCAGAAAAAACATAACAGGTGAATTTATATTACATGTATGTGACATTTTTTTTATACATGTATTTCTACACAAATTTTTTAGAATGCACCATTTTGCTATGCTCTAGTCAATTCAGTAAAACGACGCATGCCTTTGTGAATTTGTATACTTTATGTATTTCTTTATGTATTTTTTAAAAATACATCCAAGAGCAGTATGAAGAATTTTGCAGCCTCAGCTAAGAATCAGAAATACGGTCAGTTTCCCTTGCTTTGTCCACTGCTAGTTCCCACCCACACTCAGTCCTGCCCACTGAGCATGAGCCAACCACTATCCGTCTTCTATTTTTCCACAGGCAATCAGTTGATTGACATTCAGTATTACTAATTGCTACATGGAGAAGCAGATTATATGCCTGATTTGGGCTCTTGTTGTTATCACATCCATCAGTCATCAACTACTGGTGTCTGTCAAAAAGATTCTGCATCTAGATGTGAAAATGCTTTTTTATGTGGTGGAACATCTGATCAGAGGGGTGGTTGGTGATGGCTGACTGTGGACGTACCACATACATTTTCCTGCCTTGAAAGACCAATTTTTGGATGTGCATGGTACTCTTGGAGCAGTGAAGTGGTTGATAAAATTTAGATTTTTTTTTTTTGTTTTCCTCAATTTTTTTTCTGAGGCTTGACTGGTAGATTTTTATTGAATCAATTTTTAGTTTTGACAGCTCTTTTTCAGTGTGTGTTTTCAAACCAAACTAGGGATGAAAATATAGCTTAAAGTAACCATAATTTCTAGTAATGGGCCCGGACCACAGACACAGATTATATATTGCATCTACTGTCTATTTTCTCTGATCCATGCGTGGCTTATTATAACTTTGAATTAACAAGCTCATGTCTGCAAATATATTTTTATACATTGCAGAAATGTATGATAAAGATAAAATCCAGAAATGAGACACAAATTATGAAGGCATAGAAATGTAACAATTGTTTATTTATTTATGATGTGAAAACAAAATTCAAGTCACATCATTTATTTAAAAATGGCATTTCATTCTTGTCTGATCTGATTCTAGTAATGCGATCTTCATAAATGATTTACATAAGATTCAGGCAAGTGTCAGTGATAACATAGCTAAGCATTTAATGTTTTCAGCAACCAGGTGGAATGAATCGGATGTGAAATTGTTCATGTATGGTGCTACTGTTGTCAGTACGAAAAAATATGAATATCAGGGTGAAAAACAATGTTTAGCTACAACTCCAATATGCCGACTTTTCACAATTAAAGCTAGCTCTTGTGACAATGGTCATGATACATGTATAACATCTGCAGGAGGTTGAAAGGTGTAAATAAAACACAATGAACCCATGATCAGAAAAGCAAATTTCCTCAATAATGCTTGTTTTGACATTCAACTCGTTTTATCTAGTCAGATGACACATGTCTTCCTGATGATAGTTTCAACTTTCTTATGTAAGACTTATTTCTGAAACATGACATATATACATTCCTTAGTTAATGTGTCATTTCAGCTTCATCTTCTGCATCAGATTGACACATTGTGAAAGAAATTATGAAATAAATCATCAGTGCTATATCTCAGTTGTTTTCTTCTTGATCTTTTGTATAGCTGGATTTGACTGTTGTTACAGCTGATAGTTGTGTGAAAATCTCATGGTTTCCAAGGGAACTACATGTACTAAAACCTGCACATACATCATGAACTTATGATGCATCGAATTTAAAACATTGTTCTCTTTACATCCCCTGAAACTGTGATTATAGATGAGGTATTTTGAGGTGGGTCACATGACTGAGGGAACATCACTCACATATGGGTTTGTCTATAAGATTTGGACATGTCCTAATGCTCGTCATTTATTGGGAACTACCTGTCATGCACTGAGTACAGAACTTGTATACAAATCAGCATGTGAGGAAAAATTCCTTGGCCACATGACCAGTCTCAAAATACATGTATCTATATGTAATTGATTTTCATGAAAAAAAAACTTGATCAATGTAAAAAAATTACATGTATATTGCTTGCCATGCTCTATGAAAATGCTGATCAATCAACGTTTCATACCAAGACATACAAAATATTCACCAAATCCCATAACATAAATCACACATTTTCTTGCTCTTCCTTTATATATGTAAATGTTACTAAAGTAATCTTGTGACTGTGCTCATCTTCATACCTGAGTTTTGCTTGTCACGGTACAAACAGTACATTATGAAAATAAGTTACTTGCATGATTATGATCACGTGTTGCAGAATTTATTTCAGTGAATCAAAATTTACCAAATCCCTCATACTGCCTCTCTCTATTGTAAGGCACAGCGAAGCAAAATTTTAAAAGATGATCTCTCAACACTACAATGCAAAGATACGAGGAATGTTTAAATGTAAGCTTTTAAAAGATGATGTCTCAAACACTAGAATGCAAAAATACAATTTACAAAGAATGATTAAATGTAAGTTTTTAAAAGATGATCCCTCAACACTAGAATGGAAAGATACAAAGAATGATTAAATGTAAGTAAGAAACTATTATCTACCAAAAGATCTTGAGCCTGAGGAAAATCATCATTACAATCAATAGTAAGACACATTCACAACGACAAGGACCATGACAAGAATGTAGTGTTGTCCAGCTGTGTGATTCACCTAACAACAGCCAGTACACATTGTTCAGTGGTAAATTGCTGCTTTATGTAGTATTAGAGAACCCACGGCCTCCGTGGGAGATTTTTGAAAATATAGCCCTGCGACTTGAAGTATATGGCAAGCATGTGCAGCTCGGTGCTGATATTTTGGTTGATTAAACTGAATGTTACTTAAAGAAAACGTGTTTTGAACGTGTCATACTATCGAATGTACAATTCGGATCAAGCACCCTTGCATGTTTATTATTCAATTATTATCGTATTTTTAAAATAACATCAATGATAATAAGCTTTTGTCGGGTTTATGTACATAGAAACATATGCAACAGATATGCAACACTGTTGTGTGCCAAATTTCAGATGGATTCATTCAGCAGTTTTCAAGTCCATAAGCCTATTGTGGGTTTTCTTACAATTTTATAAAATAGACAGAGACAATAAATAACAAATTGCCATTGGAATCCCACGCACACAAGAAAAAGACTGACATCTCAACATGGGGGAAAAAACAACAAAAAAATCTGAGGCTGCCGAAAGAGACAGAATGTCACAGCAATGCAATGCATGCGTCAAGATTAGTTGCTAATGAGAGCATAAAAACAAAACAGTGGCATGGAAGGATGCAACATTGACCCAGGCAAAACTGACATGCTTTCCTTTCATTTTCAGTCTACAAGAAAGGCAGACAGATAATTATGTCACTTAGATTCCTGGGGCTCCCAACCCATCAATCCTAGGTTCTTTCTAAAATCACTGAAATCCAAAATGGCACACATGTAGATGCCAACATACATGTAAATATTAACATACACCAAACAGTGTGATTTTCCTCACAATAAACGATGCTGAAAACTGCCACTCAAATGTTTCTTCAAGATGGAATCAACTTGTCAACTGCTCCAGAAACAGTTGATTGGAGAGAACAACTAAAGTCTTCGGCTAAAAACATACTGGTCCATCCGATTAGCTGCCACCAAAAAATAGGCAGCTGTCGGAGGAAAAAAAGTAAACATATAGTGAATCCGTCAAACTGTCACCTTCTGGCAGCATTTTTAAATGTGAGCATGTGGTTGTTGTTTTTCAATGGCGCCTGTGAAGAAAAAACTTTGCTTTATGGTGGTGGTGGAGAAAAGAAATTTGCCAAGCCGTTTGATGTCAGTACATCCAGTTAATAAGCAAAAGAATATAAATGGTGAATATCATCATTTAATGCCTCAGCAGCGCAACAATGATCAAAAATTAAAAAATGAATTGAGTGTATGTGTGAGAGAAAGGGAGAGAGAGAGTAAAGATATTGCTATCAGGCAAAGTTGAATTTAAAAAAAAAAAAATTAAAGAATCACATTATAGGAAAATCTGGACCATTTCTAGACACATGCGGGGAGGTGAACAAAGTTCGTCCACCAAGTTGAAAAAAATGGAACTTGCTGCACTTCAATGTGACTGACCTCTGCCAGTCGGTGACAATCAGAGATGACTATAATTACACTGTCCGTTTTGTCTATATTTTTCTCCTTGCACCACTTCAGTCCGTGACTTTGTCGCCGATTTTTGTCAGATTGTCGGACCAGTATGTTTTCAGGCTCAACTTTTACATCTCATCAGCTCAGCCTTGCTAGCCATTTGGCAGAGTAGACTGGTCTGAACCCATAAAAGAAATCAATGTGCTTATTTTCTGGCTAGCCATTTGGCAGAGTAGACTGGTCTGAACCCATAAAAGAAATCAATGTGCTTATTTTCTGGACAGTTTCTATTATGACAAACTTGTAAGAATCAACATGCAGAGCATGCTAAAACATTTTAAGGATAATAAGGAATGTTGAATTTCAGTCAGATAACTTCAAGAACAAACATCAGTTTTAAAGGGTAATAATGTGTTCTTGTTCTCAAAACTCACCCTTTTCACCTATTATTGTCATGATCACAAGAAAATTGCCTAAGTCATTTGTTATTGTTTTAAAAAAAATAAGTTTCATTCCACCATACAACATTACATACAGTTTACTACAAATATGCAAATTTCTATTGAAATTTAATGCTGGAAAGAATACTTCAAGAGCAATGTAGAAAAATATTCAGCTGTGGCTTGAACTCAAACTGATCAAAAAAATGACTTCGACAATTATTGAAATTATTGTATGAGCCTGATCATGTACTGAGGTTGAAAAAAATGTATTTATTTTCTTCATAACGAGTTCAAATAGTATTGAATTTTTTTTGTTTCATTTAGTTCTTGTTTCAAGTACATAATATACAAATGTAACATCATCCTATATTGCTAGATTTCAGTCCATTGATCTAACATGACATTCAGACAACACAAATCTAATAATGCAAAGTAATTTAAAGGAATCATGATCTCAGCTCAGTGGATTTGATATCCCTAGGGATGATGGTGGTCCATAGACCACTGAATAAACGAGAAAGACAATTCCCAGCAAGATCACCGATACCAGCATTGATTTCATATTTTCCCATCTCAGCCCTTTCAATTTCTTCTCTGTGGAATGGAAAAAAATATGTGTTCGTGTTATATCTGTTTACATCTGAACCTAGTGCGGTTGAAGATGTGCAAAATAAAGCTGATAACATGAATTTGGAATTACACTCACGAATACTGTCAGGTCAGATAGTGCTTCTGAACAGTGCACTGGAATTTAATATAAAACATAATACAGTAATATATAACTGTATATCTCAGGTAAGAGTAAAGTTCATCAGCCACTTCCTTTTTTCAGTTGGATTTCACAAAGAGCAAACCTGAAAAGGATTGAAAGTGTTTTCTTTGAAATTTACTTTGCTGCATGTCGACCCATTTCATGAGATTTATTTTTTTGAAGGATGATATTTCTTCTCTGCTCCTAGCTGCATGTTTTAAGCATATCAGACATAACATGCCCTACAGAAATGTCTAATCCCCAAGAATGGGTGTGCACAAGATCTGAACACTAACCCTTTCAGTGCTCATTTTGGAAGTCACATATTTGAAAATTTAATTTGAATATGCACATAAATCAAACGTGAACACTCACAGGCTTAATGACATGGACAATAACTGTGAGATCTCTACAGCCCGGGAAATTTGAAGATTTAAGACCAGATTAATTTCGCAACCACCTATCCAAAGCATTGATGATGGTTCTTGCATTCAACCAGGAAGCCATGACTGTGGCAACAAATTCAAGGCAAATCTAGATTCTTTAGTTTTAAGTTTTTCTTTTGTTCTGCAATGGCCTACCCCAAGAACACCCATACCCCACAATTATCTTGTCAGGGCTGGATTTATGGCCATGTGCCGGAAGGGGGGGGGGGGGGGGGTTCGGGGGCAGATAATTGGGTCAGGCAAAATAGTTAAAAGTAAGGTGTGATTAACAGCCAATCTCTTCATTGGTGAAATATCGCAAGTTGCATTTAAAATCACAGCTCTGTCCATTAACCTTTCCTCTAACTCCTGGATATTTCTTTAATGTGACTGGTGACAGAAATAATCATGTAGGATGTCACAAACTTTTGACTGTGAATGGACATTAGTTGTGACACTGTAAGTGGTAATCAGGCAGTGAATGTGGACTAGATGCACACAAGAACGGAGAAATAAGAACAGGAATCCTTAGCAGAACACTCCTTAGCATGGTAAAGATTACTCCTCGTCTTCCCCACCGGGCACGCCCTGCCCAGCCACTTTACTTTCACCTGCGTGGACAAAGAAACATCATCCCTACCCCAGGTTGTTTTACCCGGGCCTAGCCTATTGCATAAGTATCACCAAACATTGTCTCGCCTTTAATCATAAGTGTGTAATCAGAGCCGGCGGGCATTGTTAGGGTGGATGAACAAACTAAAAGCTGATTGCACACTCAATATAACCACCTTCGGGACATCGCCACGTGGTTTTACTCATCACTTCTGGGAAAATTATTTCTTTATAAGCGAGATCGGGAGGACTGGCATTTCGCAAATTCCGAGATTTTATTACAAGAAAGAATAAAGAAATAAAACGGGACTGCATATTCTTTTCTTTATTACCGAAGTTTCGCAACATCCGATTTTACAATATCAGAATTCCACTGTATGAAATAGTGCCGAAAAAACGATAATGCATATTTAAAAAAATCCAGTTTGCTGTTTCATTTTCATCTTACACTGAATTAAGAGGTAAACACACACAAAATAAACTGTAATTGTAAGCTATTTTCCTTATAGGTTTCATTGATTAATTTATCATTTTATGCACTTGATCTCTCACAGTACAGATGTTACACTCTACAGTTCCTAAGATAGAGAAAACTGCTGCAAGGCTTGCGCCAAAAAAATGAGAAAATCGCATGCATTATGAAAACATCTCTTCTCTAGACTGCCTCAGAACTCACGAACCTTGAACTTTAGCAAAGAAAAAAATAGGTCATTCTATTTATCCCACTTACTGTGAATAAAGCATGTAGAGCAGTATTTAGTATTAATAGTTAGAGGATTGCCCATTCTATTGTTGTTTTTAATATATTGACACACTGTATTTCCTTGAACTTGACCACTCAAAGTTTTGCCATGGTGCATCTTCTTGAAAGTAGAACACTGAGCTTTATATGTGAATGAATATTTTCTACGATTCTTTGAGCTGAGAACGAAAGATCCTACACTAAGTGACTTTCCTCTCACCGGACGTTGGAAGGACTTGCAAACTGATTGAAAAATGCCTTGCTATGCAAACCAGAAGGCAAGGGCGCAAGTTATTTTTGCATGGCTTTTTGAGGCATCCTTTTCTCTAAAAGTGTACAAAGTATTGTATATTCCCTGATGGTATAAGGACAATACTAAGAATTAGAAAAAGCATGCCAGTGCCTTCACTAAAAGCTATCTTACTCATTATTGAGAGGTTATTCTGACATCTACAGTATTACTTGATTGAAAAAAAAATGGTGCCATCAGAAAATTCAGCTCTTAAAGAATCTCAATGTGACAAAGTGGAAAGGATATTTTTGTTAGATTATGAACTTTAATGTGTTTTTAAACACAAATAATCATTAAAAATAAACTCCAGCTAACCATCCCACACTGGTAAATTTCAGCGCTCAGGTAGAGCCGTCTCAGCTATAATATGATTCAGCCCCCTGTTGTTTTAGTTCAGTTTACTCTGAATTAAAAATCCAGTAGTTCGTTGCCGTGAGCAATTCTAATTTGGAAAAATCATGGAAACAATTCAGTGTATATGGAATATATCAGTGAGATAGAGGTATACTGTACTGACTTGAAAGCTTTCATATATCCATTTCTCAGATTTTAAAAAAAAATACTGAGAACCTTGGTGCAGTGCTTAATTTAAACACATCACACATTACAAAAGAAAACAAAAGGAAGAAAAAACAACAAAACAAAAATAAATAAGACATTGGATAAGCAGCATATATTCCTGAATTTTTCTTAACTGTTAAAAAGTTGTACCGACAGATGACTCAGTGTTCAGCCACTTCAGATTTTCCCACTGTATTTTTCTTTTTCAAATCAATTATCACATCTAATCAACCATAAATTAATATAAAATAGGGTGTGCAAAAATTTATACATACTACTGATCACTTCTACAATGCTTTTTACTCTTGCAATATCAGAACAATGTGGCAATAAAATTATAATGGGTACAAGTAATCACATTTAACATTAAAAATATGATTCTATAATCCTATGTTACACACATATACACATTAATGTCTGATAAATGCTATGTGTCTTCTTGGGCTGTAGGTGTATTCTGAAGTTCTACTGCCCTCTCCAGTCTTGTTATAAAATTACCTGTGAAAACATTCTTTTGTCTACATAAATTGTAGCACAGCCCAACAAACAGAGCCAAGAATTTACAGCCCAACTCGGTAGAATGAATGATAATGTATGCAATATGAAGTACTTACTGTTATCAGCAATTTGCTTTTCTAAATCTTTCTTTTCCCGCTTAAGATTTTGCCTGAAAAAAAAAAACACCAAAAACCAAAATGATTGGCCATTCCGTTTCATCTTCATCCTCTACATAATATGTCCTTTGAAATTTAAGAAAAAGTTATAGAGGAGTTATCAAAAGGTGATAGAGCAAGGCCAGAAATAGCAATTACAAAATAATTGGAGCCCTCAAAGCAAAAGTACTCAAATCACATTTCACACATTTTGAGCTGACTTTGAGAAAGCCAAAAAAACTTAGTGAGAAATTAAGAGTCAAAATTCAAAGTACAAGCGGTCAAACATCATAAAATATAAAATTAGAATCACTAGAATAGCACAGGACTTTGGAAAAAAAAGAAGTTTCTTTTTTCTAACAAACTTTGGAGCATTTTCACATCTTAGTATAGTGACTTCACCTGTTACATCCTTAAACTAATGCACCTACTGCATTCTGTTACATCTGTTTGTATTGTAATATTTTAATATTTGTCATTAGGAAGCATTTATAACACAATCTGTTTGCAAGGTACTTTCGAATACTTTTCAGTCTCAATTTTTCAAAATCAGCAGTACCTGCATCATGGGGTAAACAAGATGTTAAAATCTCTTTGACATCGAAATTTAATAATAGCAAGATAATTCAGTATTTCTTGGAGCTTTTCAGTGTCCTTAAAGGGATACTACCTCCACATTTTGTTTATTTTCATTAACTGGGAGTTACACAGTATGCTTCCCACAATATTGCTTGTGATAGATCATGATGGCAAAATCTTCCATAAAAACGGTGCTTGCAAAAGACAAAACAAGCCACCATTCTATACTTTCTATTTTGAAGTTATATAAAATATTACTAAACAAATACAA
>JBCEWB010763861.1:0-16630 GCA_039654565.1 Peronia peronii | reverse complement strand
GATTTAGAAATTGTATACATGAAAGATAACTATATAACATGGAAGATTAAAGAAATTGTTTTAAAAATAACTAGGCCAAAAATTTCATGCGTTTTTAGATAAACGTTTTAACTGAAATGTAGAGATAATCAATGAATATTCAAGCTGTTACTTAGGCAGAGAGAGAGAGATGTGACAGTGATTGGGTCAAACATTTGATATTCTCTGATGAAATATGACAGGAATATGATAACTGAAGTGATTGGTTTTCCTCAGACCTGCCCAACCTGGAGCCCTCTAGTGGCGAGAGTCTTAACATGACAGGTAGGAGGGGATAAGCATGCCAGATGTACTGTGGTCACTTTGGCTGCCCATATGTGGGATTGTGACAGAAGGTAGTGATCCTTTATCAGCTATTTTCATCATCACCTTCAACACTTTAAGGAGATTGTAGCATTTGTTTTCTTTGTATCTTGAATCATTGCCACTGGATACAGATGGTCCCGGATGAGAGAGTGAGGTCGACGAAGCGCAACTCTTCCTCACTTTTAACAAATTTATCGCGCAAGTCATCTTTCGTCACCTTCATCCCATTCCTCCATCATCCGAGCTAAAATCGACCTGACCAGCCACCTACGCATCCACAGACCAAGAGACCCCCAACCTCCTAGAAGAAGATGACAAGATGGTCCTCGTCGCTACGACGGACGAACAAACACATCTTGAATCGTATAAGTTCACAATTTGACAAAAGATGAAAAGAAGTAAGATAAATTAAAAACTTTTTGTGAGAGAGAGAAAGGAAAATATCAATTTAAAAGGTGTTGAATGTGATGACGTAAATGAATAACAAAGGGTCACAACCTTGTGTCATACTCTCATATATATAGAGCAGTTCTAAGTGGTCATTGGTCATTATCAGATCGCAGTGTGACCTTTTCTAATTCTTTAGAAAGCGAAGATAATGGTCTGTTAACTTACGTTACTTACAGTGACATTATAGGAAAAATGGTCATCAAATTAATTATTTTTTAAAATTAATTTTATTACTTAATTGTATTTCTGTATATCATTATGAACCAATACTGTATGGTATTGTCCTCATATTGATCTGAATTGATAGTTTTTGGCCCTTTTTATCTTTACATATGAGGTCCGCACCAATATTAAGAGACTGAGAATTAACATGAATTTATTTTTGTAATTCTTACATATCAAATCTGAGCCGATATTCAGTGACTTTTTTATATTATAGATTTGTCAAACTAAAACTGAGTTTTTATATCTTTGCATCAGCCTGTGGCAAGAAAGAGGTGAATAGCCACCATTTTTTATTTTGTTGTTTAATCATTTATCATGTACAGCTAACTTTATTATAGTGAACATTTCTCCTCAGACTGTTGTATAGCACAAAATTTGCCGGATACATGTTTGCCAGCTTGTTATCCAGACGCTGTGGATCTAGATAGTTTTGACGCTCTTGTCAACTGTGGAAGCCCTGACGCCCTGGCAGTTTTATCCAGATGTTTCACAGGTATTGTCTGCTGGTGAAAATATGTCTACCAGTGTTAGTGTTTTGTACTTTGGTGATTTGATCGGCTATGGTTTGAATCGAAGATCATCTCACTGATGAAGTCACACTGAAATTTTTGAAATGTTAGGTGTGTCAAGTAGTGGTGTTTCCTGCTTTATGAGAAAATTATCTTGCGCCCAAGGCAAATGAGTCGGAAGTCGCGCCAGGTGATTTTGAGTTACAGTTGTTTTTTACCGTTTTTTACTATTTCCCGACAATGAAACCAAAATTTTTCTTTTTTCAGGTTAAAAAAAGTTACATTGTTGTTTTGTGAAAACGAAAAAAAAAAAATTTTTGTAGTCAGAAAGTAGTTAAAAATGACCGAAAACGGCCATGGATCTTTATTGCCCGGCGTGACTTATGACTGATTTGCCGTGGTCGCAAGACAAATGGACTTTTTGGTTGTCAACAAAATGAAATAATATAAAGCAATAATAAAACAGAAAAATTTTCCACCTTGAAGGCACACCGATCACTCTGCACATAACATTACCTTTGACCTTTCATCTGCAGCGGGCAGTAACCATGACCACTGCTGCCTAGTGTCCGGTGTGCCGTCTCTCTGCCTAGACTTCTGTCACAATGAGATCCCAGAATTGCTGACCACTGACCATTTGGACCAATGTTACACCCCAGACACTATCAATGGTATCTTTGACTGCTTTGAAATGGGATTTGGTAAGTAATCGATTTGAAGACTTTATGTAGAAATTCAAATCCTACATCATCAACATCATCATCATCAGTATCACTCTGTATAATTGTGATGTTATTGATCATAACACACAAACCATCTTGTCTAACTGATAGAACACATCATTACACAGATGTCCAGGGTGTCAGTGAGGTCTGGACTCATATGTAAAATACATATTTTCAATAAAACAAGTCCCAAAAACATGTATTTAATTGAAATATTGATAAATTGGACCTTTAATATGATTTCCACCATTTTTGATGCAAAATTCAATGTGCTTTGGAAAATGATGCATTAACTCCCCCCCCAAAAAGGTGATAGCCAGTGATATTTCCCATGTATCCAGACATTACAGAGACATACAGAGATATAGCTGTACAACAGATATATAGTATAACTGAATGAATGAGGCTGATATAAAATTGTTCATGTATAGAATTATTGGTGTACATGGAACGGGATATGAGGGTACTTTGCTTTGATGAAAAAAAAAATGATTTAAGTGCCACAACTTGGCTTTGATGAAAAAAAAAAGGATTTAAGTGCCACTCTAGTACTGTATCAAGATGTCACGTTCAGCGTTAAGTCTTGTGATCTCATGGTAAGTAGAATCCAGTTTTGTCAATGGAGATCCTTTGATTTACTGTTCATTTCACCTGGTGGAGCAGGACGGGAGATGAACATCATTTATAATAGGGGAAAATGGGAAATGAGATCATTTTGACCAGCTCTGTTCTTCCCTTTGCCAGACACAAAGAGTTGAACAATGCGACAGTAAAGGAGGAAAAACAAACACTTTTGTGCTCATTCCTAGAAATTTACATCATGAAAAATTCTGAAAACTTCATTTTAGATAAAGAAAATGTTTTCTTCTTCTTGTAGTAATTTTATCAATTTTTTTTTTTTTATAATCAATCTCTTGAATGGCGAGAAGTCAAGAGATCTTTTTTCTTCTTTTTTTTTTCACTGCTTACTCAACATTTCCTGCGTCTGGCAAAGGATAGTAATGGGGCTTGTCAAAACCATCTCTCATTTATAAACAAAAGTTTTGCAGCAGATTGTGACCTCGATGATTCGGTGTAAGACTCTGGTTACCAAAGGCAGACACAAAAGGTGCTATAGTAGAGCTAATAGTGAATCTTACTTTATTAACCGCTTCAGTGCCACATAAGTTTTATAGTCCTGTGTTAATCACCCGCACTCAGTCCTGCCCACTGTAAGAGAGCCAACCAGCACTCATCCCCTACTTTCCCATAGGCAGTCAGAAGCGACGACTGTTATTCAGTGTTATTAATCATTGTATAAACATGCAGGGTATACTGGGCCTTCATCGCTTGGTCATCTGTCAATCACCCACTTGTGGCCTCTACCAAACAGTTCTGTTTGTTGACGCGAATTGCCACTCACTGGTTGGTGCATCAGATCAAAAGCTAAGGGGCTGGTTAGTGGTGAGTTGAGCCAGGACATACGTAGTACATCTTTAAGCACACAAGGAGAACTTTTTGCATGTATCTCGTACTGTTGTCAGCAGTAAAGTGGTTAAATGCCATCCTTGATTCTGATCTTCTACAGGAAATCTTCCCAGCGAGCCCACCAGAGTCCAAGCCTTTCCCCATTCGGGCAGTATCTTGGTGAAGTGGGCACCACCCATGAGAAACGCTGAGAACGTCACTGGATACAAAATCATGTACCGACCTGTTGACCAAGAAAGTTACTTTTCCGTAAGTCACCCCAGATATTTTCTACATGATGAAAACAATATTTTTCTTTGTTGCCCCATATTTTTCTTTGTTACCCGGAAGAAGAACCAATGAGTTGTGAAAATTTGGCAGTTTCCATCAGTTTATTCAGCTTTCAACCCATCAGTTCTAAAGATTGTAATTTGTTTCTGTTAAGTTAGTTGCTGATCAACTGTCAATATCTTAGATTTTAAGACATTTTTATCAAACAAACTCAGTAGACATAATGACTGATGTGTGTCTGTGGGGGGGGAGGGGAGAAAGCTGTCGCTGAGAGATTAGTCATTTGTCTCCTGATGACAAAGTGAAAGTGTTGTGGGCTTGCAATCTACCGGGGCATGGGAAAGATTTGAACTTCTTTTTTTTTTTTATTTCAGCCTCTCAACTGTCCCCTTACTTGGTGGACAAAGTAGCCCGAGTCTAGCCGCCTTGGGCGATAGCAAATATATTTCAGAAGTCCCATAAAAGCGTTATAGGGAGATGCGGGTCCTGAAAATGAGGTTAAGGGACCGAAATATCAAAACTGGGTTTTTGCTATGTTTAGTCAATTTGACTTCCTTTGATACCAGGAAAATAATGGTTGGGGCCAGAAACATCTGCTTTATGTGTCAAAATAGCACCAACATTGCACCACTAAGAGACTGTACAGAAAGATTATCAAAATTCAGTTGCAGTTTTCTCAATATGTATATTTTCTTTACTTTTTTCCTGAAGGCTTTTTTGTTTCTGAACTAATTCACTTAAATTGTCCATAGCATGTGGTTTTATAATATGCATCCTTTTTTTCTGAATTTCATTTACCTTTTTTTGAAAGAAAATTGGATATTTGATGGAAAATTTGAGAAAAATATACACCTGTCAACACACATATTTGAAAAATTTATAACAAACATTGTATGACATCAAACAAACAAGAAATGTATATTGTCTTTTAGATAGAGACATGTCATTCATGTGCAAAACTTCAAATGATTGCATTCAATACTTTGGGAACCTTGGGTTTTAGAAAATACCTGATTTTCAAGACAAAATCCAATATGGCGGCCTTGCCTAGGCAATCATACACAAAATTAAAATTTTTTTCATACTTTTTCGCTAATTTGGACATGCTGAATCCAAATTTGAGGCTCAGAAAGTCTCTGCTAGCATTGGAAAAAAATCACTCTGAGGAGCCGCACCCACCTTCTCCCCCTCCTCTCTCTGGAAGAATCCTTGACCGTTAGAAACCAGATGACGAGCAGGTTGAGACACAACTATCTGGACCAATCAGTGTTTGTTTCAGTCAATGCCATGCTCTTGTATATCAGGAATTATGTACATTGCATTTGAATGACATGTTTGAAGCAGATTAAGTGACCATTGTCCCATCGAGCTTGTTGGGCTTAAACTTTGAATAAAGACTTATTTATTTGACAGGCATGTCTTGATATTGCTTTATTTTGATACAACTTGCAATGGCCCATATACTGTTTACCATGTGGCTGTGAATGCAAATGGATCTGTTTCCTGAAAATATCATAATCGTTCCACACAATGGCCTAAGTCAGTTGTAGCTACAAAAGCCGTTTTAATCTAAAGGAGCTTTACAATAAATATACTGGTTATGTGGCTGATGAAACTGAACCATTGGTTCTTTTTTAACATATTGCTGATCTCTTTGTAGACCATGAAACCGTTAAGAATGTAATACCGGTCTGTCGGTAACTTGGCCCCACCTCAAATTTTGTACTTCGATATTTGTGACTCCTACTTGACATGCTTTTGTTGAAAAATCCTATTTTTTAAATTTTCTATACACAGTTCCTTTCATTTGATGTGCAGTATGCAAAGCTCATGTTAATACTCCATGATCCAACATAACAGTTTTGTGTCAGTTACTCCCTCTAGGATAATTTGGTCAAAAATTAATTAAAGCCGAATGCAAAGTGTTCACATCTGAAAAGAATTAAAGCAGTGAAATAAAATACACACTTTTGTTATTGCGAATGTAAGATTACTTGTAGTAGTGGTGATTATGGCTAGCATTATAATTCAAAATGTTTAAAAAATGACTTAGACATTTCTGAAATAACCTTAATGATATGGTGTTCCTGTCCTATTAGCTGTCAACATAAGCTTCTTTGGAGGTCATACAGAGTTGTATCATCTTTTTGTTTTTATGTATCTCATCCTACAGATGAAGGTGTCCAAATACGTCTTCCTTCAGAAAATCACTGGAACACAGGGTAGCCCCTATCAGGTCCTACCAGGCAAGGGTTATAAAGTTCATGTGGTAGCTTTGGCTGCCCATGGTGTCAGCTTTGGCTCTACAGAAGTGGATGTGTATATGCCAGCAGGT
The DNA here is from genome assembly GCA_039654565.1 of Peronia peronii. Taxonomy (NCBI): domain Eukaryota; kingdom Metazoa; phylum Mollusca; class Gastropoda; order Systellommatophora; family Onchidiidae; genus Peronia; species Peronia peronii. The sequence continues at coordinate 10,304 of JBCEWB010763861.1, read as the reverse complement.
GAGTATATGGCATCTTAACCCTCTGCTTCTTCACCTATGTCTGGACTTCGACCAACGTCACAAGAGCATCTTTGAAGATGAGGCCACTAACCTCCTCAAACCCTTTCTGCTCTTTGGGAATCATTCCTGACCATTGTCGGGTGTTGTGAGGGGTTCAGTTGTCAAAAAAAAAAAATAATAATCTGTTGACGTTCATTCTTTGTTTTTGATTACTTTTTTTTTTTTTTTCATGCTTTCACTTATTTATCATAAGGTGCACATGAGAAATTACTTCAGAGTGAAAAAAAAAACCCATTGTTTTTCTTTAATAAAAATGTAGATTTTGGGTGAAATTTTTGTGCAGTGGGAGAAAAGTATGAAAATAATTCAAAATATGTTGTTCTTTTCTCTGTCTTTCAAATTCAGCATCTGTGGCAGAACAACAGAATAAAGAGATTGATGGTAAGTGATATTTTCTTCAGTTTCAACCGTTATTTGTCACTGTAATCTCATTCCTGAGCCGTATTTGGTATTTAATTCGCTTATAAACTTCAAGCGAGAGGTTATCGCTGTGTGTGTGGGGTGGGGGGATGAATAAAGTTAACAGTTTTACTTAAAATAAGGATGGGAAGGCTGACAGTTTTACTTAAAATAAAAATGGATAAATTTAACAATTTTACTTAAAATAAGGATGGGAAGACTGATAATTTTACTTTCAAAAAAAAAAAAATGGATAAAGCTAATAATTTTATTAGCAGTAAAGTAGAATGAAACTAACTTCATCCATATAAATACCTAAAGAAAATTGAACACTGGTAATAACTGTGACATCTTTCACAGTTGTCCTGGCTTGAATTTTACATCAGAGAATAAGTCCAAAAGTCCTAGCCTATTATACCAAGTGACCCTACAATTATTTGTTTTTGCTAAGTAATATCAGAAACATTTTACAAATGAAATGAGGCCAGCTGAGCCATAGTTTGGTTTTTATTAAAAGCAAAGTTTCCCTAGAAACAGTTTTTGTTTTTCCACATTTTTAAGTTTGAATTTACAGAATAGCAACAGAGTTTTCTCAGATTCAGTGATCTTAGTCACTTCACTGGCAACAACAGTATGAAATAGGTTCAAAAAATGCTGTCATATGCTAAAAGACATACCACATACATCATGGCTGAGCTACCTTTACCCCTTTGATCTGATGTGCTGACTGGTAAGTGGCGTTTTGTATTTATATGCAGAATCTTTTGATAGACATTGCAAGCAAATGTTTGACAGATGACCAAGTGATGAAAGCCCCATATACTGTGCTTGTTTATGTAACAATTACTAACATCAAATACCAGCTGACACTTCTGGCTGCCTGTGGGAAAGTACGGAATGGGTGCTGGTTGGCTCATCCACAGGGGGCGAATCTAAGCGTGGGTGAGGTCGAGATTGACCAGTCACTGTTTGCTTAGCACAGGATTGCAAAATTGGCATAGCAGTGAAATGGTTAATTGGAACCCTGACAGTGGAAATAGCTTTAACACAAACAACCTATTGTCATGAATTATTTTACCTCTTCCAGCATGCTGTGCAAATCGCAATGTCGAAGACACGTGTCAGAGCCTCTTGTGTCACCCGAGGATCTGGAGTAGATTTGATGTAGATGATGTGATTGGCTGCTATCCTTACCTGGACGTTGTATTTACTTGCTTGGCAGGTAAGTGAGGGATTATTTCAGACATTCATTTCTCAAGCTTGTAGATTAAAATGTTGCTTATCTTAGTTCGTAATGTTTTTTTTAGTTGAACTATCAGAATACTCAAGCATCTTTGTTCTTAGTATTTCAGGTTACAGTGAATAGTTAGTGTTACCTCAGTTTTAAACATGTAAATGACCTTATTAAAACCCACTGGGTCATTGGGCTCTTTGCTGCATTTCTCTCAAGCTACAGTTTGTCCATAAAGTTGGACAGGTGGGAACTATGACTGGCTGTCATTTTTTTTGTCTGGTGAGTGCATCAGGTTTATGTACATCTTACAAAGAACATGAATTTTGCATTCTAAATGATGGAAATCATATTGAATGTCTTATATATTAATGTTCCAATTGAATGAATGTTTTTCATGCTTGCTTTATTAAAATACAGAGTCAAGTCTGAACACAGAGATAAAATGCATATTTTCAGTAAAACAAATAGGAAAGCATTTTTGTTTGATTGAGTATTATTATATACGACCTTCAGTATGATTGCTACTATCTATGATGCAAAATTCAATGCTCCTTGCAAGATTCACATAAACCTGATGTATTAGCATGACAGAAAAGATGGTAGCCATTTATATTTTCCATGTGTATTTTCCATGTATACATAGCCTTTACGAACACAACACCCTGGTCATGGAGAGTAGAGTCTTTATTAATAATGTTAACTCTAGAACTGCGACTTAGAGCCTCAGGGTGTTTGTTTTGACTCCACCTTGGCTTTGGAGTGACACAGTGCAGGCCGACTTCGGATCACCTGACTGACCAATGTCTTTTGAAAGGAGGCAGTGGTAGGAGAAGGAGTTGCACTCACAAAGACATGTTAATTTCATATGGTGCCAATTTTATCACCCCACGTCACACAGACTATTTCTATTACAGATTTATTCATAACCTTATGTAACTGCTTGGACCAGACCACTTCACATAGGCTATATGTACGTTGATCTTATGGAATCTGAGCGCAGACTGCAAGCTATCATCCCTCTGACCATGTGGATTTAGATTAGTCTTATTAGATCAGACCGACTTATGTTGACGGGAACAGTGACTTCCAAAGAAATGTACACATGTGGTCCAATGATGACATAGAGTGAGAACCCAAGAGAGCTATCTGATATATAAATTAATGGATGCATAGGCTACTTTAGCTTTCATTCATAGCAATTATAGCTCACTTGCACTCTCAGCAGCTTGATTGCTGGTCAATGCGAACTTATTGAGTGGTTCAAGTGGTCAGAGGAGTTTGTGCTATTATTCAGTATGGTATAAACAAAGAGACTACATGTATTTGATACTCTTCTCTCACATCATCATTTCTTTTGGTTGTAGTTTCGGACCACTTGAGAGGACTTGAGTGGGCCTTATGGCCTTTGATTTCTGTTCTTCCACCTTTCCATTACCTATTGCCGGGATTCAGCTCTACCTGTGGACTTTCTTACACTCTTATTCTTAGAAAGAAGAATCGTTGACTATTGGAAGATCTTGTGCTTAGACGCAGCTATACTTATCATGTGACATTTTGACAAAACTGAATCCGATAAAACCTAATTTTTGTCGACAAGCTGAGAAATATCACAGCGATGTGACAGGTATAGCATGGAAAGGCCAGATCGTATAAATACGCAGTGCGCACTATAAAGAGCATTTCACCTGTTGCATATATAGGTGATGTGCAGCTGTAGGATTAACATAGATGTTGCATTATTGCTGTCATTTTACGTTACTTTATGATAGAATCTTCCATCTCCTTCCAGGGGAACGTAACCACACTGGATGCTGCCAGGCCTACGATGTGGTGCCTGATTGTTTGACCATGTGCTCAGGCCAACCTCCAAAGTTTGATCTGTCTCTTTTGACATGTGTTAGTCAGATGAGTCTGATTGAAGCCTGTGTTCAGGAAGGTTATAGTGAGTACAGAAATTTATTTTGATTTGAGAATGTCCTTAATGTACACAAATGTAATCTTTATCTTTCACCTTGTATTAACGAGATGAATCTAATTAAGGTCTGTGCTCAAGAGGATTATATTGAGAATACATTTTTCCTTTGATTTGAGTGTGTGCATGATGTACACAAACATTGTAATGAAGTGAATGTCAGATGAAATAGAGACATTCAGTCGTAATTCAGATTATTGTAATATCATCTGTGTTATTAGTCACGACAGGATTCACAACTGGAATGTTTTACTCTAATGTCAAACATCATCAATATCTTCACCATCAGTTTATAGAAATGTCTCAAAATTTAGGATGGACTGCCTACCTGCAAGTAATCAATACATTAAAAGAAACAAATGTCTTGCGCCCAGGGCAAATGAGTTGGAAGTTGATCAGGGAAATTTCAAGTTACAGCCGTTTTTAACTATTTTCCAACTGAGATACCAAAATTTTGTATTCGTTTTCCACAAAACGAAAATTCAACCTTATCTGAAAAGAAAAATTTGGTCTCTGAGTCGGAAAATAGTTAAAAACGGCCGTAACTCGCAATTGCCCGGAGCGACTTCTGACACATTTGCTCTGGACGCAAGACAAATAATAATCTATTAAAGACTGTGAATTAAAAAAATGAAAATGAAGTTACCAGCCAAATTTCAAATCTCTTTGTTCTCGATCGGTTCATTGTCATTGTCATTGTCATCATAACCTGTTTAGAGTCAGTAGGATGTCACTGATAGCAACTGCAACCTGTTGTGTGTCCAGGGCTGGTGGATCTGGCAAAGTCCTTCCCTTTTCAGGCAGGTCTGAGTCTGAGTTTTTCCTTTTGTAGGTGGGTGGTCAAGCAAGACTTATGAGTCATATCTGTCCAGGAGAATTTATTTACAGCTTGTGCTGTACCCAAGCAGTCAACTACCTAAGTGCCAATCATTTCAGTCGCTGCGTGATCGTGTCAATGGGCATGAACCTTACCACTAAGCCAATTACTTTTTATGTCATAAATTTATTGATGTTGCTGTGTAAAATTAAAAAAAAAAAATATTAAAAATTTTTTTTTTTACTTCATCAGTCACACAGCCCCAGCCTCCCACTAAATTGACATTAGCATCTGTGGACTCAACAACAGCCACCATCACATTCACACCATCACCAAGTTCAAATGTGACATGGTATGTGGTGGAATGGCGGGAAGCCGTGGAAAGTGCACCATTTGTTGTCAATGTAAGTATCTTTTCTCAGTTTTCTCCCCTTTGTTTGTTTGTTTGATTGTTTGTTTATTCTGATGAAATTACTGAACTGTTTGTGTAGTATTTTTCCCTGTTGTACTGAATTTGTTTGTCCCCATCAGAATCTGTGCTACTTGTGCTGTTGTGAAAGAGTGTGGCAATTTGATTTCCTGCTGAGAGGAAGCCTAGAATCATTTAAACGACAGTCTAAAACGTACTTGTTTACCAAGCATCTGTCTGAGTAATGTTTTCAAGCTTTTCCCTGGAGGTGGTTGTCAGTCATGTCTACAAACTTAAGTATGTGTTTGAGTTGTATTACATGATTATGTATGTGAGCATGTCGTGGATCATGTCTGTGTTCCATGTTATGATTATGTACGTATATTGTTGCTCCTGTTTGTTTTGAGGCATATTTCATGTGTGGCTGTTAAACACTTTGGTTCTGTTAAGAGCTTCGACCCTCTGGGGGTGATGCACTATATAAATGCCGTTTATTAATATTATTATTAAATAATACTAAAAAGTTTATGGATTTGTAACAGTGGCTGTGAACAAACAATTCAAATGCTCATTAAAGCCAGTCTGGTGGTCTAAAAGTGGCATCACCTTGACAGGTAGTCAAATGAGTTTCTACCAAGGAAGTACAATAGTGACCCTCCACAGACTGCTGTGTTGTTTTTTGTTAAGCCTTTCAATCCTAAGAAAGTAGGATTATCTGAGCTTTTAAGAGGCTGCCTGTTTTTGCTGAGAATTTTTGTGAGTAGAAATTTGGAAATTTTACTCCGACAGCGGCACTCCACCTACTCAACATTTTTGAACTGCCAAAGATTCTTTGATGTGGGTAACATACACATGGGACCTCTGAAATATATTCATCCTTATCCAAGAAGGTTAGATGTCAGGCTTCCCTAACAAGAGAAAGCCAGGAGAACGTTGAGTCAAATAGTGCAGATTTTTCTATCTTCATGCCCTTCCACCCCCCAATGGGAGGACCTGCAGGTCGATCCCGGCCACAACCCACAATCTCACTGATGTGAGTTGTTTTCACCCTGAAGTAGATGCTAAACCACAGATCCACCAGAAAATTAGACACGTTCACTTCACAACAGTTTGTTTGTGAGCAATGCAAGCAGGAAAACTATAGGTCCGTAGTAAGAGACAAAGAGATCACATACGTTTAAGATAAACATTAGTGTCTCTCTATTGACTGAAAACTCAAACACATTTAATGCGATGATATTTAAGTTACTGTAGATTTGTAGCTACTTGGTGGTGTTTGGCTTGAAAATAAAAATTTTTCTGTAAATGGATTTAAGGTATTCAAAACATCTCAGTAGATCCATAAATTTGCTGAATGAATAATGTGAAGCTGTAAAAGTTTTAGCTTAATCTTGGCTTGTGTAATAAATCAATTCTTTTTCTGTCCCTTTCAGATGAATGCAAGCATAACAGACAGAAGTTTGTATTTGGAGGGTCTGAAGGCAGACACATATTACTGGGTGAGAATAGTGTCTGAAACCACTAGTGCTGCCAGCTTGCCTTCAGAAACTGTGATGTTTCTGACCTATTCTGGTAAGTATTACCACTCATTCTTTCTGCTTTGGTTCATTGAGTCAGAGTTTGCCCTTTAGTTTACAGCAGTCCCGGATGTAAATTTGTGAAAGATTCAAAATGGTGGTCAGTGGTTGGAACATCGGATCAAAGGGAAAAAAGGGGGTGGTTGGTGGTGGGCTGATCGTGGACATATCACGTATGTTTTCTTGCATACAAGAGGCCACATTTTGGATGTGCCTAATATTGTTGTTGGCAGTGAAGTGATGAAAATTTAACATAAACATCTTGGCAAGGAAGGGTCATAGCTAAAAAGTTTTTTCACCTAAGTAAAATTCACCTTTCTCTGAGGACCATAGTTCTGTTTATGAAATATTTTGCTTCAGATTAGCTCTAGCTGTTGTGTTTTGCAATCAGTCAGAATGAGTCGTAAGTCGCTGGACTCAAACAGAAATCAGAGACTGAATATGATGAAGCTGATCTGATATTGATGTTTTCATATTGAAGAAATTGAAAGGACATTCATCTCTGAAAACAAAATAATGTAAGGTTTATATGCTGAAATGTTCATTTTTGCTGATTTTTTCTCCTGATTTTGGCTGGTGCCAAGGGCCACCCCATGTCTCTCTCTTCAACTTGGTGAGCTAAGTTCTGTTTTGCTCTATCTCCATTTTTTGCATTTTGAGAAAAGTGATGTTTTATGTTTGGCAACTGTTTTTGCACATCGGAGATAACACAAAATGCTTTTCAAAATCTACCTGTTTGGACAAGTGATCGGTGAAACAATTACATTATATGATAGATTTACTATCCCTCTTTCATGTGACATATATATATCTCCAAATAGCCCAAAAGTAGAGACAGAGTGACAAAGAACAGCTTGTGACTTGCAATATCTTGGACCGCATCAAGTTCACTCAGAACCTTTTTTTACATATGAAAATGTGTGAATTAAGGTTTTACATGATAGTAGTAGTGGAAAATATTGAGATAAAAACAACCAGAAGGTTGAAAGATGTATATAGAACGTAAATTAAATGGAATTTGGTGGTAAATGGACGTATGACCCATTTTGACTGGCAGTGAGACATGTTCTCTTTAGTTTTTAGTTTCTCATTTTTGATTTCTTATGTTCTTCTAGCGGACTACTCCAACCCAACCCCAGCACCAGTTGTCAACATCCCCTACAACCTGACAGGTAAAAAGCACATCTTCAAGAGATTCATTTCACTGGTGTTATTACCAAATACTATAGTTTCTAAAAAAATATGTTGCTTGTTAACCAGATCTTTATGCGTTTTTTTGTTTCTTTTTTATTTTGCAGTTCATGGTGAGTTTTTTGTTGCTGAAATGGCTTTGATATTTGTCATGTCAAAATTCAGACAGTGGTTAAACCCAACTAATGGTGTAAAACCAAACAATGCCGTGTAGGGAAATTTCAAACAGTGGTGTAAAACCACAATGATGATATGAAACTGAAAAATAGTGGTGTAAATCAAACAGTAGCGTAGAATTAAGACTGGTGTAAAAAACCAAAACGGTGGTATCGATCCAAAACAATGATGTCGAAGCAAAACAGAGGTGTGTGACTAAAATACTTGTGTGAAACCAAAATAGTGGTGTAAAACTAAAACAGTGGTATAAAACTGAAATCGTGGTGTAAAACCAAGACAGTGCTGTAAAACTGAAACAGTAGTGTAAAACTGAAATCGTAGTCAAAAGAATGGTATATATGTATTGGTAGAGGCTGCATATTTGCACTGAAATTACTGTTTTCTTAGGAAGACCAGGATAATTGATTTATCTGAATAATTGGTCTCATTTTCTTTTTTATTTATTGGGACTTTTTCTTTCTTTTTCATTCATGAATTGCTCATACCTGAGTGCAGTCAGTGTGTGTTAACGTTTTCTCCTTTTTGTACTGAGACAAATCCTAGACTTGAAGGAACTGTATTGTTATACTTCAGGTTGCTTTTTAAATACAAGTTTGTCTGCATTGCCATCGTTGTGAAATAATAGCAGAGATCATTTTCAGCACTTTTGAGATCTTGCAAAAAAAACTGTCATCAAGCTAAGTTGTTTTATAAGTAATGCTACTATGATTGTCTTGACTTAACACATAGATCTTTTGGCATATTTCTTCTTTAATAACATTATGTGATGGTTGTCATGCTTAGAAATGTTGTTAGGCGTGAGTTGCATTTTGGCATAAGTTTGACTTTTGACAGTGCCAGACTTACACTGTCAGCATAGAGCATTGATGATATACTTGTCACTTGGCCATAAATCAGCAGGTTTTTTTTGTTTTGTTTTCTATTGTTCTTTTGTTTGTTTAAAAGTAAGGAATTGTTCAGATCCATTCACAGAATGACAAGTTTGTTGTACTAAAGACATTGAGATAGGAAATAGCTGACTGTATCAGTCAAACATAACATTTGAGATGCGATACGATCAAATCAGCTCTTCAAACTGAGGTAACCGGAGAAATCATGTGTTTTTCAACAGTGAATGCATTTTTCACGCAGTTTTTTTTTTTCTTCACAGAACTCTTCTATATCAATCTAAAAATGCATTTCAGAGTTAAATTGGCTGAAATAGATTGAGTAAGAGCCCATATCTCAACTTCTACTTAAGACAGAACAAAAATGTTTTCACGCACAGAAAGGGAAATGAATAATCTTCACAATGATACCAATAACTCCATATGCTCAAAATTTGGCGAGAGCCTGATTTCATCATGTTGCATCTCATTTTACTTGTGTTATATTTATTAACACGCAATGGTTAACATATTGAGCCTTTGGATCCATGATTGGATCTTTCCTTTGTGTGTGTATTATGTACGTAACCCCTCAGAAGTCAGTTTTCTCTACCCAAGAAACCAGGGGCACCATTCAGTCACTGAAAAAAATGCAATTTGTAGTCTTTGAATTCTTCCTGTCCTTTGGTGGTAGGATTTGAATTTTTGAACCTGAACCGTCCATGAAGTGAGTTTCTGGTCAAGGAGCAGGTGCCTTATTACATGGCCACAGTGACTCCCCTCAGGCCTTGTAGATTTTAGATCTAGAATTTAGACTCCAGAAGAGAAAGATTCCATGTCAAGCCATTAAGCCTTATGAAGGCCATGGTTAGGGTGAGATTTAGGGCTAAGATAGGATAAGAGTTAGGATTAGATAGAGGGTTTATTCCAGTGCATTGGGACATTTAGTTACAATATTACTACCATAGACCCCTGAGACTACTTTAACCACCTGGTAACAAATAGCTTTATCTAATTTTTCATGTCCCTTTTTTTTTTTTTTTGGCTTAAATTTTGTTGTCTTCTTTCATTTGCAGAATGTTGTATAAACTCAGGCATGCCTGAAGTGTGTTGGAGGGGCTGCGTGTATCGACAAGACATCACTAGCTACTTTGAAACGGTTCTTTCAGATTGTTTTGCTCATATTGGCACGGTGTTATCATGTGCTGCAGGTAAGACTCCTTACTTTAGGCTATGACAAAAAATCTTCAGTTTTTTAATCCCTTGATTGCATACTTCACAAATGGCACTTTTTTTTAAAAAAAAACTAATATTGTACCTTTCTTATTACAGAAGGGAAAATGCCTGTTGTAAATTTTGAAATAATGTGGCACAAGATACAAACGAAATATATTTGAGCCATCTGTGAGTAACAAAATAGAATATGACAGGTTCCACGGTATTTAGATCTAAAGTCAGCTGGAAAATTCTAACTGGTATTATGAAAAAAATATGGTTCAAAATTCTTTCACATGACTTTAGTTCGAATAAAAAGACAATAAAGAAACATTAAAATCAATATGATGCTTTTTATTACAGAAACAATATCGTAATTAATAAAAA
>JBCEWB010763750.1:0-16630 GCA_039654565.1 Peronia peronii | reverse complement strand
TTTAACCTCCCCCCCCCCCCCCCCCCCCCCCAAAATTTTTTTCCTGTGAATTGCTGATCACATAAATGTGGGAGTAGCAATCTGTGTCCCGCACTGGGGATACATGTGGATGGTTGCCAGTTCATGCACAAATAAGGGAAAGAAAAAAGCAGGAAAATGACGAGTAATTTGCTCAGCAAACAATAGTCACCAAACTTCATTGAAGGTTGAAAATATACCATTTTTTTTTGCCAGTGAAAGTTTATTCTGTTAGTTTGACATTCTTTGTTAGCTTTTGCATTTACTGCTTCATATGCAATTTTTTTTTTTTTACAGTGCTGGAAAAGTTTTAGCAAAAATACAATGGAATGTTATTTATAAGTGTAAATATTCATGAAAGTAAAATTAATTTCTTGAAAATATAATAATAATATCAAACATAACCTTCCGTTTGCAAAAAAAAATAGACCAGAAATTCATCATAAGATTTAAGCATAATTGCTGATTTTAATTTCAGACAAAAATCAACATTTTGAACTGTATATTTATTTTTACATACATTATGCAAATTCACAAATACATAACATTTAGTATGCTAGAAAAACAAATCTATGTTATCAGTCTTGCAGATCTTGCCCTATCTTTTCCAAGAAATTTATACCAGTTGGATGTATGTGTAAACAGAAGGCTGACACAACAGAATGGTAGTGATTTTTTCTCATTCTCTGTTCTATAAACATATATACAAACGCTGTGTATATTTTTTGAGCAATTATTATCATGAAAACTAATTAAAAAAAACAGAACTGAGTTCCCTTTGTTCAAACTCCCATCCAGTGGACATTGGAGTTATCAACATACATTTATCTATGGCTTTTTACCATACTGAAGAATGATCACATTACTTTGTTCAGCACCCAGATGCTACTAACTACTACTACCGTTACTTATCTAGATTAATAAACCTTTTGACTGTGTTCCATTGCTTCTTTTGAAATCTGAAACATATGCACTTGACTATCAACACGCTTTTTTTTCTATCACTAGGAAATTAAAGAAAATCAGACACATTTTTTTCTGTTATGATATGTTATTTTTTTTTCTTTTCTTTTTCTTTCTTTTCTTTTCTTTCTTTTTTTGGGGGGATCATATACAGGTATTTACATTATCCCTTTCAATGTGGCATCTTAGTAAATTTTACTGACAAATCAAAATCAAAACTGTTTTTTACACTGTTGCTTTGAGGTCACTTAGGTGAATGATCTATGAGGTGAATTCCAGTATTAACTTAAACTGCCTGTACAATTCTAATCAGCATAGCCTGAACAGCAGAAGAAGTTCAGTGCCAAATATGATAAGCAGTTACTTAACATATTTTCAAAATTTTTTGCTTATTCATTATCAATAAAAAAAAAACAAACAAACAAACAAACAAACTGGATTGAACAACTGCTCTAAACTGTTCAAGTCATGAAAAACTTTCTAATACCAGAAATATTGTGGAAATGATTAATTCAGCTTTATTTGGTTGGTCTTTTCTCATTAGCTGAAACTGTCAAAATATATCACAGTGTGATGGATACAAAGACATAAAACTTAACTGACAAAAACAAAACAAACACAGCATTTGACAGGCTAGTTATAGGGAAACAGTCGTGTTGGAATCGGCCACACCATATCTGGAACAGAAAGACAAGAAGAATAAGACTGGAAATGGCTTAATGAAGAAACAAATATTTCCACATTTTCAACTTTTAGAATCTAGGTATGCAAACACAGCAGCCTTTGAAAAAGTATATAAGATACATCTAATATGAACAAAAATGAAGCAATTAACTGTCTAGCTAAGTGCTCATATAACACCATCCATAGTTCTGATAAATAACAGTACATCTGTTCATAAATATTAAAATGCAGAATATGATTTGCAAGCAAAGTGTCAAAGCAAAAGAGATAAGAATATACCAAGAACACAAAATAATGGTTTGTAGTATGTGGATTATTCTTTTCTTTGAGACAAATGACTCTTATATCATTTGATTTCATTTCTTCAGTTTAATTCCTTTTTTTTCTTTCATTTACTTTCTGTTTGTTTGCATTTATCTTTGTGTCACTACACAGGGACAGAGCATAACTGTCTGTTTTATGTCTTTGCCTGGTTTTCATCATTTAATTTTCAAGTTAAGTAAGACAAAAGTGAACATTATGGGAGATATATTGTAGATGTAAATAATGTTATATACATTCAAAGTATAAAAAATTTGCTCAAATTTGGAGACATTCCGAGTTCCTACTCACCACTCTCCAGAGATGTATCAAATGGTTTTTCATATAAGTCGATGAACTCTTTAGGGGTTGTCATACTGCTGTCAGCATCCTCCAAAAGGAAATGTACCACAGCTGAGGGAAAGTAAAGAAATGATTGTACTGATAGTTGTGTTTCTGCTTAAACAGTATCTCCATCAAAAAAAAAAAAAAGGTGCATTTTTGTGTTACAGGAGCATCAATAAAACTACCTATTTCTTAGGACAGCCTAGATCCATACAATGACATAAAAGTTGAAAATCTGTAGCTCTCAGCATGCCAAGTGTCATGTGATGTCAAGTGATTGTTTTAAAAATAAGGGATATCAATAACATGTTGCATCCATACATCTAATCCGTTACTTCAAAACTGAGTAATATTAATAACAAACAATGTCATTTGTTTGCATTGTTGTGTCACATTGAGACTGATCGGTTTGCCATCAATATAAACAGGTCAAAAGAAGGTTACTTAAGGGATGGTGAAAAGTGAACAAACAGTCCTTCAGCGATAAGCTAGAGCGACATCCAGCTACACTTTTGGACACATTTAGAAGATTAAGATTTGAATTTTTAACAGTGGTAAGATATCAAGTCTGATTACACACCACATCAGTTTGCTCACATACAAATATCAATCAGCAGGAATGTAACATTGTCTATAATATTGCCAAACAAACTGTGTGGAATTTTGGTAACAAACTTTGCCTGAACAATGGTCTTTTGGGTCCATGCTTTGATATGTTCAAATTATTTATGTACCTTTCACAATTTCAGAAAACACTTTTTTTTCAAACTCTACAAACCAGATTCTTTCTCGCTATATCAGCATGAAAAGAAGACAGTTTGCTATCAAAAGAGTGCAGAGAGAAAACAGTAATTAACCATTGACATACAGTGGAACCCGCAAGAAGTCAACTCGTTTAAAGTAAATTCTCTGTTAAATTCAACTCATTGCGGCCGTCTCTTTTGTTTCCCTTTATATTTCATTAATTTTATTTCTGATAATGTCAACGGCTTCAGAGGTGATTTTGCTGAAGGTCAATTCCAAATGACCCACGCTGGCCAAGTGACAACCGTGAATTTGATTGTGAAGACAAAGAAAAAAAATGTTAGAGAGAGAGAGAGAGGCCTTGTTACAACACATTATAACCTGTGGGCCTAAGATGCTTAACTCTCTTCACCTGTCTCACGCTGGCGGAGATACACAAACACACATTCACACATCAGTTTCCACACTTGACTCTTCTCGTGTGCGTTGGCAAGGTCGTGGACACACACTCAGTAGCCTACAACTGATCACTGACCGCCATCACACACACACACACACACACACACACACACACACACACGCGCGCACGCGCACACACACACACACACATTTCCACACTTGGCCCGCTTCAGTTGCCATGCTTTGGCGAGATATACAAACACCTACCTACACTCGGCCCAATTTGTCAACACACAATACACACACACAAAGATATCGCAGACAGGCATTGCGCCCGATTTCAGTCACATGTTTAGATCACGTTTATTCCTATCCAGCATTCTGCGCTCGCCATGACTTAGTCAACCTTTTTTTTTAATCCTCAGCTCCTTGATCAGAATGTCTGAGAAAAAGTAGATCTAGATCTCGATCTACAACGGTCAGAATCTGGATACAAAGTTGAAACTTCTTAAAGATTTTGACTCATGGCCAAAAATACTACCATACAGGCTTAGAGTTAGGGAAACTCTGCTCGTTTTTTTTTTAAAGGAGGGGGGGGGGGAGGAATAAGGGCATAATCCAGTAAATATACAAAATAACACATATTTCAACATATCTCCTCATGCCTACCAGAGATTGTGTCCCCTAAAAATGGATACTGTCAACCTTGCTCTTAAAGTCAACACTTTTTCTCAGTCCCAAGAGGTTGACTTTAAGCTTTTGTACTTGGACAAACGAAATGCGACTTACATTGCTGTGGAAGCAGATCAGGCACTTTTTCATGCAAAGAGTCCATGGCAGTTTTGAGGTTCAACTGTAAATTAAACATGATCATGAACTCAATAATGAGAGTAATATGAGCAAATCCTGTCAACAAAATAAACTGCAATGAATCATCCAGCCATGGGAAATGAGTCAGATGTGAAGGTGGGCTCTACTGAGAAAACCAAATTTTACTGACTATGAGGTCACAGGAGTTAACTTTGAAGTTAATATCTTGGTAAAGAAAAGTCTAGCTAAGTTATTTTTTTTCCCACCAAAGTAAAATATACTCATTCCTTTTTTACAGATACCAAAAACTTTTTGTCTATAGATAAAAACTTTGACGTCAGACTCATGTCACCTGGTCGTGCAAACTTTATTAATACAATATGAGACATGACACGATGAAATCAGGCTTGTTAAACTGAGATGACTGGAGAAATCACATGTTTTTCAACAGTGAATGAATTTTTAATGCAATTTTGTGTTTTCTTCACAGAACCCTTCTATGTCAATCTAAAAATACATTTCAGAGTTGAATTTGCTGAAATAGATCGAGTAAAAGCCCCAAAATTGTAATTCAGTGGCATGGCCTTATAGAGAATAATAAGGATTAACAAAAGTGATCGGCTATTTTCTCACTAAATTCAGCTGCAACAACAGGTCACCCACATTGTCTTTAATTGCCAATATCTCGACTTCTATATAAGATGAAACAAAAATTTTTTCAGAAAGGGAAATTATTAACTTCACAGTGACAACAATAACACCATGTGCTCAAAATTTGATGAGAGCCTGATTTCATCATGTCGCATCTCATATATCATGTGACAACAATAGAAAAAAAAGTGCCAAACTACATATCGCTGATGTTATGGAAATTCATCTCTGTGTTAGGAAAATACTATTATTTTGCAACAGCTGTTCTGAATCTTAGAAGATTATCATAAATAAAAGAAAAGTAAAGTCAGGACTGTGTGGATAAAATGCTCTTTTATCATGAAGCAGGAGATTATGAAGCAGAAGATTATGCCTTTGTTCATTTCTCCTGTATGAAACATATACATCCAAACTCTGGTACTTGTGAAATTTAGTCTCCCATTTTCAGCTCGTGCAGGTTCCCTTGCTCTGCCAAAAGTGTGCACTCACAATTCATTCATAAATAGGTTGGTAAGTCAGGTTTCCCCATGGCCCTGATGATTAGGCTAAATGGGTGAATGGGTTGGAACACCAATTATGGCTGCTGCGCAGTAACATGGGGGTCCCAGGTTCACAATTACCCAAAGTTTGAAACATTACATGACTGCCCTGTTTTTGCCTTTGTTGTCATGTTGACAAAATATCAGTGAAAGTATACTCGTTAGTTTAATATTCCTTATTAGCTGATATGCAACTTTTTTACACAGTTCTGGAAAAGTAACTACTGAAAAGTAAAGTGAAATGGCTACAAACTATTACTGATATAGAGCTCTTGGAAATCAAATTAAAAAAAAAAAGAGGTAAAAATAAATACCTATAAAAACTCACAGAAAAATAATTAAAACAAAAATTACAAACACTAAGTGTTCTGTTCCATCATTCATAAAGACATATATGTATGTGCACTCTCCATTTTCTGTGTTGGACAGGTATTGTTTCTAGACTGAAATTCATGATATCAATACATGAAGTCAGTTGCCAGAAATGATGTCCAGCATTATCTCCACTTGAGTTCATAACAAGTT
The DNA here is from genome assembly GCA_039654565.1 of Peronia peronii. Lineage (NCBI taxonomy): Eukaryota > Metazoa > Mollusca > Gastropoda > Systellommatophora > Onchidiidae > Peronia > Peronia peronii. The sequence goes on along the minus strand of JBCEWB010763750.1, from coordinate 10,652 downwards.
ACTGCCAATTCTGCTTTCACACTGTATAAAATTAGCTCACAGATATGAAGGCTCAACTATATTTCAGTTTTGGAAGACCATATAAAGGCTACCAACTATACAACTGAGAATATTAAACCTTATTTGGCTCCTATTTGATTCATCCTGAGTTAAAATATGAAATACAGCTGTAGTCAGTCTATAACACTGGCTTATAATGCTCAATAAGAATGGTCATTGTCCAATGTGAGTGAATGTACAAAGGTTTATATAGTTTGCTAAAAGTGTAATGACCAGTTAACAATAAATCCCAAGTAGAGCTGATTGCTTGTGATATTGGTCATATTTTACAAAACATAATGATGATATTCAACTGTATTCTACAAAATTTATCATCATATATAATCTCATTCTTGAGTGAAGAACAATAATACCCCTCCATTCCCTCTCCTTTCAGTTCCTTCCCCCTTGAGGAAACATCTCTGAATTTTTTGTATATTTCAGTTTTCAAATAAATACTTTCCTCAAGTCACATAATGCAAATAGGCCTTCACTAAGCTATGAGAAAATAGAAATAATTAAAATGAACATGAATGAAAAGAACAGAGTTTTGAGTTCAATTTTATTTAACTGCATGCAGTAATGACAGGAGTTACAACTACCTTTGGCTGTTTGAGCAGAAATACTCCAAGTTTCAAAAGCTGAGTAAGTAGATCTACTATAAGGTTCTCAAAGGACTCGTTTGTGTCGTAAGCCTCTATACCATGCTCAACAATATCTAGAGTTCTGAAAGTCCACTGCTGGTAGAGACGTGTGGTGATGTGGCAGGGGTTAAAGATTATTCCTTGTATATTGAACAAAAGATAAAATATTTTCCAAACCATCAAATACAAATGTCATAATCAAATACAAATTTAATATTTTACTTTTGTGACATTGGACAACAGTTAATGTAAATCTACATTGTTTCACTTCAGCACTGTCTTGCTTTAAGACAGAAAACTTTTTCCCTGATGGCTGTACAAAACTTTCCTTTCAATAAGAAATTAAGTTCTCATTGCGAATGAGGTGGTGAAGTCATTGTGTTATACATTTTATCCACTCAGGGGAAATGAAATCTAAAATGTGACCTGGACAGATGGTATCAAACAAAATATTAAACAATGAGGGTGGTAAATCTCTTTGAGGAAGAATCAAAGCTGAACAAAAATGTGCCTTTAAATTGTAATTTGCTTATGTCTGCTTTGTAAAAAATATACACATAAAAATGGATAAAATTTACAGTTTGAGACGTCATTGAAGAAACACCAATCAGAATAAACAAAAAAAAAATGTTCATATTTTGAATTACATATGTATTATTTATTATTGTGTTCCAAGAAACTGCTTTGAAGCATTTGTTGTAAAGGATATATCATGGGAAACAATTAAGATTTTGGACTTTGCTACGTAGGATGTCTCCGAAGTTTCATTGCTCTCCATTTGCTGCAAATCCTGAACCACTTTCAGTATCAAGTCTGATGATGTCTGCCAGGATAAATCAAGAAAAGATGTAAACTTAAGCACAAAAACTTTAGCCTTAGGTTATATCATTGATGGTTTCTTAATAACCAAGAAACAGATATCTTCATCTTTTTCATATGCTTAGATATATAATGTCTCAATAAGTCAAAATAAGTCATATGTTGATTTCCCACCAAATGAGTTATTATTATGACAAAAATCTTAAGTCATGGACTTTTATGTGTTGAGAAAAGTCTTGAGCTAGCTTGACTGTAGCCAAAAATATTGCAAATGGAAGAAACAGAAGGTGACTTCTCAACCACTGGCTAAAATTAGGAGAAAAATTGGGGACAATGAAGACGTTTAGCACATAAATCTACATATTCATTCACTGTGTCCCTAGATGGTTATAGTCCACCCAGAGGATCAAATAATTATCTTTCCATTCAGAGATGGGTATTGTTCCAATTTCTGCAATATAAAAACATCGCAATCACTGTCACTGCACTCAAGCCCTGACTTTTCTGTTTGAGTCTAGTGACTTACAACTCATTTTGACTGGCTATGAAACAAATGGTGTTGAAAGATAGGTCTAATATGTGCTAACAACTTCTAAAAATTATTTCAAATCTGAAATATTTTTTATCATTATACCTAGGAATCTGTCGTTCAGCTATAGATCAAAGTGTTTTTCTGGAAACTGCTTCATTTGATATAGGTAAGATGTAGATATATGTGGTAATTAAATTGTTCCAGATTTGACATAGAATAAAACATTTTCTTGAATGTTTAACTTATGAGAACCCACGGAGCATGGAGAAGATGTGTTTTTTTTTTTTTTTTGCATTTTATCAGCAAACAGTAGATTTATTTTGATGATGAAGTTTTTTTTTGGCGAACAATTTGGTAAAAAATGCATGATGTTAGTGTATACAAACATTATCCTGAATTTAATATTTGTAGCTGTTCATGCTAGACAGTACTGAATTTCAGTTTCACATATGAAAATGTGCAGATTCAGTAAAGATAGCACAGAGAGATTCTTTCTCATATAATTCATGTCAATAAGCTCCTGAACCAAATTCATTTCATTAAGTGAGCTCACTTAACTATAGGCCATTGAAAAGTTGCTGTATCAGACAGTCCTGCAAGTATTACTCCATGTATGTGCATGTAGTTCTGGCATTAGTAACCTTGAAGTCACATGAACCTTGGACAGGGGTTATAGTGGTTTATAATATCAATAGCCACGAAGCCTGAACTAAGAAACAGCATTGCTTTATGCCATGTTGAGTATGTCCAGTATTATGTACATACCCAACATCATCCAGACTCTGTCATTATATCCACATGCATATGAATTATTCATAGTGATAATCTTAATTATGAAAAGGGGATGAAAGTTTCAAGTTAAATCTAAACCAGTTGTTGACAGATCTGTTGGTCTTTGTTGTGAGAATTTTCATAACAGACATTGGAAGAATGTATAAATACCAGTTTACCAATAGACCATTTAATAAACTGAATGACTGACTCTTAGAAGGCCAATTAAGGAGACAATGGAGGCATATTCAGGGAAGGATGGTGGATTTGAAAATCTGACTTTCGACTCACTTTGATTCGTACTGTTATTTCAGATCAGCACACTTAAAAAGCATATTATCACAGCCATAGTACATTATAGCCACTTCGCTGCATAGCGAGTTATTCATATCAACTGTCCGTATTTTGGCTGTTAGGTTGCTTTTATTATTATATGCACTGAAATAATGGTACTTAGCAGTTAATGTGAACACTGTTTCTCTTCAGTTCATCATGATACACATTTTGCTGCGTGTCTCAAAGTTCAACATCAGAAATGACTTTATTCATTAACAAAGATACTGATGTTAACACTTTGCAGTAATATTTCCTGAAAATGCAATATGCTGGAGCACTCTTGCCCTTTTCTCAAGGACTGCTGGTGTATTTATCAGTCATATTTATGGTGAACACCAACTTTCTATAAACAGAAAGTTGACATTTTTGACCTACCTCAATGACATGCACAATATGTTTTAAATATATGAGCATCAGACCAGTGACAGGTTCACTTCCCGGATAATCATTCTGAAACTTTTTGAAAAGTTGCTCGTAATGATCTGCAATACACAAGAAGGATAAAATGTACATTCTATTCTCAAGTTATGTGCCTTAAGGTTAGAGACATTGAATTTATTCTAACACAATACTTGGCTGTTCTGGAACAAAGATGAAAGAATGAATTTGTCATGAGGCCAGTCAAAATGAGTCATAAGTTGCTAGACTCAAACAAAGAAATCAGGGGTTGAATGTTGTGAAAGTGGTTTAATACTGATGTTTTATACTGCAGAAATTGAAAGAGTATTCATTTTTGATTAAGGAAATTATGGTTTTATGAGGAGATTATTAATACATGTATATCAGGATGATGTGAGGTGAATATATAAATTTTTGTGCCAAACTCTTCACTTTTGCCAGTTGTTCTCCTCATTTCAGCCAAAGCTGAGGTGTCACTATGTCTTTCTAATTTGCAATACATGTACTATATTTCTGACTACAGTCCAGCTAGCTCAAAACTTTTTTCATCACATGAAAGTGCGTGAATTAAAATTTTACATGACAGCAGTAGCTCAATTCAGTAGAAAATTGACATACACTCATTCTGACTGGCTGCAGGGTATTTACCATATGGAAGAGACTAGATGACATACCAGAAATGATGGTATAGGTTTGATAAGGGAACACAACTGGCAAAGAATTATGGAATCCTGCACCAACAACAAAACTACATTTGCGGCTGCTGTTGCTGCTGGTAATGTTATTGCTGCTAATGGTGATGATGACAATTACTATGCTCTTTGTCACCTGATAAACATGTACATTTGAAAATCTGAAACTGCCATATTTTCCATACTTTTGCTGATATTTGCACAAAACACGATAAGTGCATGTATTTGTATTAAATGGTGTTAAGTGAAATACTTGGTGGTCTTTTTAAAACGTTGAATGACGATAATCATGAAAAAAGCACATCACAGACTTCAGAACTCAAAAGACATGGATATATTTTAATTCAGAATTAACGATGATGATTCAAATGTGGACATATATGGGAAGGTTAATTTTAAAAAAATAGGCCATCTAATGTCAGACTGAAACATTTAATTTGTGGTTAATCATAAAAAAACAAAACAAACACTTATCTAATTTCAATCTCTGAAATAGAAATTTATGAGTAAATTCAAATAAATTTTTAATCTACATTTTTTATTTTATGTTAACGAGTTGCATCTGATATATGAGTGACAGAAAAATCAGGCAAAACCAAAATTACATTTTTCTGTATAAATTTGAAGCAAAGACCTGAAATTTTTGTGTGTTTCTTTTCTTTTCTTGTTTCCCTTTTAACTCCTGGATTCATAGAACAAGTGTACTAAAATTTATGCTAAATGATATCATGCAAATATGTAAAGAGAATTAAATTTATCAATGATGGAAAATTTTGTATCCTTTAGTAAATAAAAGTTCATCTTTAAATTATTAGTGGTAGATATGATGTAATAATAACTGTGTCAGTGAGTGAATTAGTAATTATGAAGATGGGCTGAGGACAAATGAAGTTGCAATAAAAATGTTTCTGAAAAGTATCAAGGGCAATATGCCTCATCAGTACATACTTCCAATGGCCACTCTGTCTACATTTTGACCACGGATCTTGGAAATATACACGAGGCGATGAACAAGATATTTCTGAGGACAAAAAAAAAAGATAATGAATTAAATCTACTGAAAAAGCAAAGCTATGTAGAATATGTCATATCATTTCAATAAGAATCTACAAATCTTGTTCAGAGATGTATCATGCATCTCTTATGTTTTTTTTTGGCATATGACAATTTACCTGTGCATTATGAGACAGAGATATACTAAAATGCACATATTTATGAACATGGTATTCCATTGCCTTAAAACTAAATTTAAAATCCGACCATATGCTAGAAATCTCAATCATAAAGCTTGCCATTTGGAAACGTGACTGAAATAATGAATGTGTGTTCCTGTAACACAATAGATATTATGTTTAATCTCACCATAGATCCAATAGTTTCATCTGAGACACAAGTGGCATCAAAGAAACTCTGCTTGGGCCAATCAAACACTCTGCCCTTTTTTTTCCTTTTGAATATGCCCCTTTTATCAATGCTAAAATTTCTGATCAATGGTAAGCGCATGCTTTTAATGGCGACAGCATCATTTTTATTTTGTTCGATTGTTACATCATTCTGGGTTTGCTCATCCAAATTACAATTAAGTTTTGTTGACATTTTTGTTTAAATTTCTTATTTTTGTTTGTTTGTTTGTTTATTTAAATGAAGTGACAGCCAAATAATAAATATCAAAATCTTTTTTTTTCTTTTGTTCAACTTCTATTTCATAATGTGCTAAATAACTGTTTTTTCTTTTCTTTTTTTATGTTTAAAACAGTTTATCATTAAATAAATAAGGGAATCATTACTGAGTTTGCCTTTTGTACTAGAATATTGCCACAATGCAATTACTTCACATCAATATGCTATGCACCATAAAGCAAGCCAATAAATAAACCCTTTTCTCAGTGGCCACTTGCACTTGAAAATTCTTAAAGAATTAACAGTATTAAGTGTGATATATCCTTATTGTTATGAAGTGAGGAAATTATACATTGTGCTATAAAATACACCAGCCCACTTCATTTCTCTTGGTAGAGGCAAATGGCTATGATTTCACATTTGCGACAACCTGACCATTTGGCCCATGTTCAATAGCAACAGCTATCTTTTCTTTGATTTTCCAGCTCCACGGAACACTGGACATAAAAGCCCAGTATCAATACCAGGTGATGTCTACTGATAAGACGTGAGACCACAGGATTAATGATTACTGATAACTCCATAGCTTACAGTGGACACCAGGCACATGAAAGAAAAATACGAACTGATAAGACCTTACAAGCATTTTTGAAGCAAAGGTGTTACCTCTCTACATTTATGTGTCGGTCACAGAACATTAATTTTGCCTGAAACTTACTAAATCCTTAAAAAAACAAACATTGCTTTTGGAAGACATAACCACGGGCATTTGTGCAACTCATATTGTCAAAACAAAATATCTGTGTAAAAAATTTGTGTGATATCAGTGGAACTATTAATTGCAAGAGTTGTGCTCCTATGAATGTCCTAAGGAATAGAATCAAGACCTTTGCCTTTATGCTTTTAACACAGTCTACATGTGAGTGCAATCATATTACATAACTTTCACTGAACATAGGCTGTAAAGGAGAGGAAGAGGGGAGAGAGACTGTGGGTCCTAAAAATGTGGTTAGGGTCAAAATATCAACATCAGGTTTCTAGACACTTTGACTTTTTCTGATATGAGAAAAATAACGATTAGGGTCAGAAATGTCTCTCTATGCTTCAAAACGGCACCATTAAGAGACTTTGGAAATATGTAACAAAAATTAAAATGCAATTTTCTCGATATGTATGATTTTTAAACTTTTTCCCTTAAAATTTCTGACCCAGATGGCTTCAAATTTTGAATACATATTTCTCACTCATAACATAAGTTTCAATGATATGCATCTGTTTTTCTGGTGGAAAATTTAGAAAATATACACATCTCTCAACAAGCATATTTCAGACATTTATGACAGACATTTTATGAGAATATAATTTGTAAACAAATCACAAATCCACATTAAATTTTATATCGAGCTATTTCATTAATGTGCAAAATTTCAAATGATTATATTCAATACTTTGGGAGCCTTAGACTTTTGAAACAACTAATCTTCAAGACACTAAATCCTATATGGTGGCACTGCCATGGCAATCAGACACAAAATCAAAAAAATTTCACGCAATTCTTCTAATATGAACATACTAAATCTGAATTTGAAGCCTAAAAAATACCTAGTTCAAGCATTCAAAAAATCATCTGCCCTCAGGATCCCCCCATCCCCTTAAATGTTTGTTGGGGTTGATAGATTTCTGGTTAAATTATAATTAAAATGCATCAGTTTTGGAATGTCTAAGGTGATTTGATTATTTGGTATTGATAAAACAGTAACAATGATGCTGCTACTTAAATTCCTTTTCATAAACATGACAGTCTAATGACAGTCCAGCTCATAAAAATAACTGTTTCAGTCAGACAAATTGTCTAATGTATTTCTCTTCTCAACTTTTAAATCCTATGCCCATTCGCTTATACTTATACATTGTCTATGACAAGAAGTACATTCAAATTGGCCCCAACCAATTACAAGCAGAATATCATATGTACATGTAGATACATAATATCCTTGCCTGTATTCATTAAAGAATTAAGTAGAGTCAGAACTAATATCACACGATAAGCAAGATCCAGCTTGCTTCACTATTCTTGATAAGGTACACCTCTGACTAAAATGAACTGTGATAATTGTCAAGGTGATAACATTTTCTCCCTCACTCTGAGTATATACATTTCTAACAATAAACATACCCCACAATTCAGTATATACTGAAGGACTTAAACGGAATGGAAAGAGCCTCTGTATGCACATAGCTTGTATGTGAGTACATTTTGGTTACACAATAACAACAACAGCGAAAAGGATGCAGAAAATTTATAGGAGGTATGACAAGAATTATACAGAATTCTGATAAAAATGAGCCAGGCACATTGACTTCATTACTAGTTTGCATTGCATTGGCCAAACCGCCAACACATTCATTTATCCAAATGATAAGAGTTGTGGAATCTTGTCTATACATCTTTCTAAGAATGTGGTCTTTCAATTGTTTAGCTCTGATTCACATCACATATTACTATTAAAATTTTGGTGATTCGTGAAGGAATGGGAAAGTAACAACTGACAGACAGTGAAAAATGGGTGATGATACTAGTAAAAACATGATATGGTACCTTTATTTCTAAAAATAAATGATAAACTGGTATTGAAAAAACACCATGTTACCACAAACAATACCATAAAAGACTCTACATTTAAATTTTGTCAGATATCAGTGATGAAAAATATTATTCATCATAAATAGTGAAGGTATGTGCTTGCTTTTAGCAAACATATAAAAATAATCTATATGTCTTCAACTACTTGAGCACAATTTATTTAACTCTGGTTATACAATATTGTCAGATTACATCAAAATCCATATTTGAAGAAAATATCAAGCGGCATAATCGTCTTCATTTAAGAGGTAAATATGATTCATTACTACGATGAAATAAGTGGCATCTTATATTTCTTATGGGCAACAACCTAATGCTTTTGTTAACTCAGGACAATGATATGTCATTTGATATGGAGTTTCCAGTTTGTGCGCTGCTGAATTTTTTTTCCGTCACTAATCACTTATCTTCCAACATTCTACCTATCACATGCTCACAATCCTATATCATATATATTAAATCATTCATTGTATCAAAATCTTACTTTTATTCATCTGTTCACTTTGCCTCGGCTGGTCACTGTCAGATTTTGAAAACATATTATTCAAAAACTAGACAGCTGATTACCTTGAAATTTACATCCATTCACCAAAATCCAGGATGTTCATGAACTATACTCACTTGTGTACACCAGTCTTTCGTTTTGTTTGACAATACTAGTCAGCAGAAACATTTCAATGATTTTATTTCTTTCTCATCCATTCAGTCAAGATATATTGAATGAAGAAGAGCAATTTATGCGCATGTATTTTAATCATATTTTGACTTGAAAATGTAGCTTAAAGTGCGTAATATATGTGGCAACTAAATCTTTTGGCTTTGAGAGTGGTAGTGCAATAGGACTAATGGAATTTTTACTTTCGTTCCACATTTGATAACGGAGGAAGTCATGCTGTCTTTGTACTCATTCTTTTTTCTAAATTGGGAACACACAATGACATTAGTATTCCTGGTGTAACAAAATTAGGGCCTTGTATGTAGCTGTAAATGTACTGTCTGTTGACAGAGTGAAGGAGTGAGTGCTGTCGCCCGCATTATCTGTGCTCCAACTGGCAACATTGATGTTGCTGACAGCTCCAAACTCAGCCACTGTGTTGGTTGAATATTAGACTGAATTGCAGGGTTCTATTGAGCTAACTTCGATTCCAGCTTTTTGTTTATAAAAACCGTAACCGCATTTTGTTTTCCTTTCGACGATTGGTATCGTTTGAACAAGAAAACAGCAGTTTTGGAGGTACGTATATTTGCCAGACACTCATAATTCTATTTGATTATGTGTAAATGTTTTTAAAATGTTTATGAGTAATGTTGTAATACTGTGAAAATATAAGCAAGTACATTCATTGGTCTCGAGTTAGCCAAGTAGAGTTAACACAATAACGCACTCATTTTGTAAATATTATTCTGTCTTTGTTATAGAATGATATTTTTCTTTGATTCACAGCAAATACACCTGAAATAGACATGTTAGCCACTGTGAAGAAAACCAGGAGAAATGAAAACCAGTGGCTCAAAAACATCAAGAAAAATCAGAGAGAACGTGGACTTCCGCATCAGGGAAGAAAGTATGAAGCAGATAGGAAGGCATTTGTGGCTGTGGAGAAGGAAGGGAAGAAAATGGGAGAGTGTTGTAAATGTAAAGTAGAATTAAAAACTAATAAATGTGCTAGGATTAATGATGTTAATAGAGAGCAAATATTTACTTATATGTGGTCTTTGTCAGACATGGAGAAAAAGACATTTCTTGTTGGTCTCATTGATATGGTTGAGCCCAAGGAAAAGAAGCAGGAGGAGTCGCGGCGTAATTTTTCATTAAATTACCATTTAAATATCAACAGAGAGAGTTGGCGGGTTTGTAAATCTTTTTTTTTTTTAATACAACAGGACTGAAGCATTCCTGGGTGCACAAAGTTGTGTCCGAGGGCCATGTAAAACATTCCAAAGGAGGCGAAAGCTCAACATCTGTGCCTTCTTTTTCCTCTTCTTCTTCTTCCTCTTCTTCTTCTTCTTCTACTTCTTCCTCTTCTTCTTTTTCTTCTTCTCTCAGCCGGGAACGGGAAAAATCAAAGAACCTCAAGTAATGGCTCCTTGACCTTCCCAAATTACCCTCACATTATTGCAGATCCTCATCATCCAAATTGTATCTGGAGCCCATG
>JBCEWB010763639.1:0-16631 GCA_039654565.1 Peronia peronii | reverse complement strand
AGTGCGGACTCATGATGCCGCCTTAACAAAACACAATGTATCTAGCGTGCCAATACAGGCGCCATGGCCATGGGGTTGGATTTAATATTGCTATGCGTGAGTTTCGTTTAGTTTTGCACGTGATAACATAACAACAACGGCGTTAAGTGTTAACGTTAAATAGATTTCTTGCCCTCATGACCATGGCTCCACATTCGGCACGCGTGATGTCAATACAGGCGCCATGGCAATGCGGTTAGATTTAGTATTGCTATACGTCAGTTTCGTTTAGTTTTGCACGTGGTAATATAACAACAACGGCGTTAAGTCTTAACGTTAAATAGATTTCTTGCCCTCATGGGCATGGCTCCACATTCGGCACGCGTGATGTCATCAGTCTGCTCTCCAGTGTAATAGTATGAGCTCCTTGAGCCTACCCCATCTCTCACCGTTCCAAGCACTGACTACATTGTTTGACTTTGTTAATCAGCCTCACCACAAGGCCAAGCTACTCAGAATTACTTAAAATAAGTTAAGGACCACTTTCTCAACTGTTCATAGCAACGAAAGTTAACCCGCTCATTTCAAAACGTTTGCAAACGCTTGGCACCAACCGTTCATCTTTAACGCAGTAGCAGTTTATAATAGTTGTGCTACTTGTTAAGCAAGTTTCATAGGGTTGAAGAAATCACCCTGTTGAGTGGGTTAACCCTTTGACTGCCAAGGACATATCCCTTAGAAGATTTAGACATTATTTTTAACTCATAGACCCAGTGAGTCAATCTTGCACAGTAAAAATGCAACACTGGACAACCCTAAGTATGCTGGCCTTCTAAGTATAGAAAAATCCTTAACTTTAATGTAGGAAAGTTAGCAGAATGAACGCTCAAAATAGGCTTGGCAGTGAAAGGGTTGATATTTTTTTTTTGTTTTTATGTTTTGTTTTGTTTTTTGTTATGAACTGCTGAAAAAGTGGTCCTTTACTTTCCTTGAGCAGTTTACTATACCAATGTTCTCCACTTCAGCATTCCTTACACTCTAACACAATGTCAAGCTTCAATCACTTTGTTTATCTTCAGGTGTGATTCTGTCCGTGAAGATGGATGCCAAAAAGAAAACAGATGCTCAGAAAAAAATTATACGACAACTTGAGCACGACAACAAGAGACAGCGCTCACGGATAGACAAACTGGAGGTGAGTCCAATTAAGTGATCTCGGCAGCAATAGTTCATATTCGACTAAGGAAAACCTGGTGGAGTGTTTGTACCCCTCTGCTAAAAACAGAACACTCACTGATGTTTGTTACCGCTCCACCACGAGATCCGAGAACAATTGTCACCAGTCCCCTGCATTTTTAATGTGATTTTTAATGTCAGTGGTAGTGAACAGTTTGGAGTGTTTGTATCCCTTACTAAAATTAGACGGTAATTTCCAGCCGTTCGCTTGGTCGGAACAAATCTATTTGTGCAGATTTCAGTGAAATTGTAAAATATATATATATATATATAACGCAATGACTGGGAGATCAGAAGGTAAAAAAATAGAATTAATGGTTTATTGCAATCTGGGTTACCTTTTTCCCCCCTTATTAATCAAATTCCTTCGTTTAATGTGATTCGAGACATCGGAGGAGGCCTTACAGATTCTAGATCGAGATTCTGAAGGTAAAGTTGCATCTCGATCCAAGTGACTTCAAGAAGAATGTGATAAAGATTTAATTTAGCTTTAGGGTTAACGTTAGAGCAAGAGGTTTGGTAAGAGTTAGGATATGGGTAAGAATAAGCATAGTGGTTAGGATAAGAGTTAAGATTAGATGTAACGTTTGTTCAAGTGCTGTGGAATATTCAATTACAACATCAAGACGACTTGGTAGAAATAATATCGTTCAAAAAACAAAGCAGTCATGTCCTCGTTCTAAATTGGCACATGACACAAGAGCTTGGCCAGATGGTGGCTGAAATCTGTTCAGTGATACAAAATATCGAGTTTATTTGTTTGTTTGTTTGTTTGTTTTAATTGGAATCATGTGATGTTTGAATGCGGTAATTGACAATGGCACGATATACAGAGTTTTGTTTTTCTTTTTGTTTGTTGTTGTTTCAATTGAAACCAGATGGTTGTTGAAATCCGATAACTAAACAATGGTAAAAAGGAATACTAATTTTCATTTTCTTCAATTGAAACCAGTTGGAAACAGAAACTCGATAACAAAGAACGATACAAAAGTACTGATTTTAAAAAAAAATTAAACCAGGTGGTAGTTTAAATTCGATAAAATTCAATGGTACGAAAATCGAATTTTATTTTTTTATTATTTTTTCTTATATTGACATGGACGGAATGTTATTCCAACGTTATTCTTTCTCTGCTCTTTGTTACAGTTATTACAATAACAAGCTGCCCACTAAAGAGCCTTGCTGTATAACGTGTTTATAGCACTGTCTTCCATGATGTAAAGAAATAAGCTGAGTGACAACACAGAATGTTCAACAAACAAAGTGTCCGCTTCCATCACGCGAGCACTAGGGGATTCAGAATAGGCTCATTCCATCTGAATTGTAAAATAACAATAATACTAATAATATAATAATAATAATAATATATGGCTTATCCCCGTACCCATGTCCACTGGAGCGACTTCATCACCAATGTTGAGATCCTTGAGCGAGCCAAGGTCACCAGTGTCGAGGTTCTTTTTGTGAAGCAGCAGTTCCGCTGGGCAGTTCACGTCTCAAGAATGGAAGACCACCGCTTGCCGAAGATCACCATGTTCGGTGAGCTCTCGTCTAACCACAGAGAAAGAGGGGCGCCAAAAAAACGATGGAAAGACTCCCTCGAGAAGAATCTTAACATGTGCCACATTGTTCCCTATCAGTGGACTGCCTTCGCTGCCGATCGCGACCGGTGGCGCCAGGCAGTTCACAAAAGCATCAAAAACTTTGAGAACTCGGGCTAAGAAGTCCAGGAGGAAAGGCACCAGAGGAGAAAAACGAGAGCTGCCTCCACCTCAACATATCCCAACTGCCGCCAGACGTTCACTTGTCGTCACTGCAGGAGAGCCCGCCTGTCCCGGATCGGTCTCGTCAGCCACCAATGGGCCTGCAGTTGACATAAATGTCCTTCATGGTCTTCGTCCGCGAAGCCAAGCCAAGCCAACAACAACAACAACAACAACAACAACAACAACAACAACAACAACAACAACAACAACAACAATCCCCGTACAAGTACAAACTCCAAGCGCTTTGCAATCTATAATTATCCCGGCAGACCCAAAGAAGACACTTGGATGGCTTCTTGGGATGCCTGTTAGGCGCTCAAATCCTTATCAGTCTAACAATATCATTTACTGTCTTTAGTCGAGAACCCACTTTCACCTGGATCAAGTCAGGAAATGTGTGTAAACTGTCTTTCCCAGTGATAAAATGTCGGGAACAGTTAGGATTCAAATTCAGAACTTTATATCCCGAGTCCGATGGCCCCATCTCTAGACCACTAACGCCAGACCAATTCACAAACAACCTTTGAGTAAGCAAATTTGCGTGTTTGGACGAATCCCAGGAGATCCAATCTGGCTGTTGAGGGCTGATGCGCCGTAACATATAAATCCAGTTCATTGATCAATATTCCCTGTCTGATCCTTAACTATGTAGACTATTTCAAAGCTTACGGCAAAATCAATGTTAGAAAATGTTTAGAGATTTATGGCAAAGCTTGTTGATATCCATCGGACACATTGAGGCTTATTGGTAAAATTCCTCTGATCCCTTGTGTAAACATCGGATTGATTCTACCGCTGCATGAATATACCATATTGCTTGTTAGTTATAGATCTACACGTATTTACTATATTCATGGAAAAAAGAAAATGTGTGTGTTTGAAGATGGCGCAGTTGTGTCATTACAGTTCACAAGCTCCGTGAATTTAATTGTACCCATAAATGAAGGATTAAAACTAATTTATTGCTTTTCCTTTAGTTACATTGCATTGGGAATACATTGATTGAAAGCCACACACACGTTCTTTTTTCCGTAAGTTTAGACCTTTTATTCTGAATTGGAGTAAGATATCTAATTTACAATGCCGTAATATTTTCACGGTTCCAGACAATGCTTATTTGATTTATTTTTAGAACCAATTGAGACACAGCACGATGAAACCAGGCTCTCATCAAATTTTGAGCATATGAATTTATTGGTATCACTGTGAAGATTATTTATTTCCCTTTCTGTGGATGAAAAAAAATATCCTTCCTTAAGTAGAAGTTGGGATATTGGCAATTATAGACGACGGGGGTGGCACATTACTACAGCTGAATTTAATGATGAAATGGCCCATCGCTTTTGTTAATCCTTATTAGGCCATGCCATAAAATAACAATTTTTGAGCTTATGCTCAATACATTTGAGCAAATTTAACTCTGAAATGTATTTTTATATTGATATAGAAGGATTCTATGGAGAGGAAAAAAATGCGTTAAAAATTCATTCACTGTTGAAAAACACGTGATTTCTCCAGTCGCCTCAGTTTGACAAGCGTCTGATTTCATCGTGTCTCATTTGTTTTTGTGTAAAAAAAAAAAAAACAAAGAAAACTTGCCAGTACACAGGTCTTCGGTTTCTCTTTGTCTACCATTTGTTTCAATTTATGTGAAAATCAGCAAGAGTTACACAAATCATGGAAATGTTTGTCTATTTGTGTGTTATCGTGCCTGTTTAAAAAAGAGAATGCTCTGTTGAAACAGAGGAGCGATTTCATTTCTTAACTAGAGAGCTCCTAATTTCTGTCTCATGTGGACAATTTCTGAAAAAGACTGCGCTGTTAAAACAAAGATTTCACTGCTGGAAGATAGCTCTCTATTTCTGTGTTGTGCCTGTTTAGAAATCGAATATAAACTGTGAAAATAGAATAAAACAGAGATTTAATTAGTTCACTGTAACTGTCAATTTTGTCTTATATTGACATTGAATTTCTTTTTCTCATTTTGACACTAAATTTCTATCTCATTTTGACACTAAATTTCTATCTCATTTTGACACTCAATTTCTGTCTTATTTTGACACTCAATTTCTGTCTTATTTTGGCACTCAATTTCTGTCTTAATTTGACCCTCAATTTCTGTATTATTTTGACACTCAATTCCTGTATTATTTGACACTCAATTTCTGTCCTATTTTGACACTCAATTTCTGTCTTAATTTGACACTCAATGTCTGTCTTATTGTGTTACGCATTTTCTGTCTCATTTTGACACAATTTCTGTGTTATTTTGACACTTTCAGAAAGAGAATGCGCTATTAAAACAGAAGATCTCACTCTTGAATGACAACTTATCGGTCAGCAACAACGCCTTTCCACGGACAGCAGTCAGACAGGTTGGCCATACTTTTGTCTGCTTATTGGTGTGATGATGAAAAAGATGATGATGATGACGATTTTTTAAATTTGATTTTATATTGAATTTTTATATTGATGCAATCCATGGGAATGAAATGCTTTCAAAGACTCCTAGGAATATCGTACAAAGATTACATCACGAATGAAACAGTAAGAAAATCTGTCCAAGATGCAATAGGGCCACATGAAGAGTTCCTTGCAAATGGTCAAGAAAGGCAAGTTACGGTGGTATGGACATGTCTCTAGGTCAGCAGGGCTAGCCAAAATGAGCCTTTAAGGTCCAGTTGAAGGCGGTTGACAAAGAGGGAGACAAAGATAAAGATGGATAGACAACATCAAGGAATGGACAGGCTTGGACTTCGCTGATTCACAAAGAGCAACCAAGGACAGGAAGAAGTGGAAGAAGATCATTGCAAAGTCTATGATGATGCCCTAACGACCTCAACAGGTTATGAGATAGGAAGGAAAGAAGGATGGATATTGGTTTTTAAAAATTTTATTTGTATTTTTTTAAAATATTTTTTTATTTCATTGTTTGATTTGTTCTGAAGAAGAACCAACGAATTTCAAAAATTTGGAAATTTAATTTTTTTCTTATGTCCTTTTCATTCTTATTATTTTTTAAAACTTATTCATTTATGTATTTTTTCATAATTGTGGACTTGTTATGAAAATTTTAAATATCTGTTGCCAGTCTTTGTGTTCTTTTACACCTCTTCAAAACGATGTTGATGGTCATATAATAAGAATGAAATTTGTGTAGAATAATTTTGATGATGATGATGATGATGATGATGATGATGATGATGATGATGATGATTAACTGGTTCTGAAGTCATTTTCAGTCATTTGAACAAATCTAATTCTGCATATTACAAACCCTTTACGTAATAATTCTGCTGTAAATACTCTTTAGTGGGGTAACTTGTTATCGTGTCATTCATGAGATTTACACTTACGTGAATATATAAATGGCAGCCACAGTGGCTGCCATCTTGTATTACCTGCCAAATCTTAACAGCTCTGTTTATACTACTTAGAGTGGCTTGTCAGTCCCGATTCTTAGTTACCAAACAAGCAGGTAATTCATAACTCCAGATTATAGTACTTTTAGATAATGCATTTCCAATTTGCCACAAAAACACAGTAAATTGCTGGGTCCTGCTAAACTCTATCAACACCGAAAACCGCCATGAATTGTCCTAGCATTGTTTTCTAGGTATTTAAGTAGTGGCTTAAGGATGCGGCATGACGGTAAACCAGACTAAGCCATGTCAACAAAGGGGAAGTAAATGTTCATAACATTGTTGTAACGGTCTTCTGGCACTTGAAGGCAATCCAGATAATAAGAAAAGTCCATGGTATATTCCGTGTTACTCTCATTCTTATGCAACATACTATAACATACTTATACAACACACTTATATAACACACTTATATAACCCATTCCTTTTCGTCTTATTTTCCCACAGAGCAATTCCTTCCCAGAGGGAAACAACAGCATGCATAGCTCACCCTCAGGCCCGCTGGAGGAAAAAACCTGAGCCACAAATGCTCTCCAGCCTACCTGTTCTCTGTTGGACCACACAACAATTGATAAATCTATGTACATTTAGTGTCTCCCGTTACATGTTTGAGTCGAATGTGATTTAAGACTACAGGAAACAATGACTGCGAACTTTACATTTCCTGGATTGGATTGTGGTTGACAAGCATATTCTGGAAAATGGTCGTCACAAAAGGGAGATTTTGGCATGGGAAAGACGTTGTGAAAATGGTTACAGGAATATGATTTTGATTTCAGGATCAAAGAGGAGAGTCATAATTATGACGCTATAAATATGATTATTTTGATTTAAAGTTAGACAGGGAGTACTGCCAGTGCCATTCCTTTTTGCACAAAGAGACGATTTCTTTGCGATTTGGTCAGGCTCAAGTTAAGTTTTGTGCAGCTGTCATGGGATGACTATCTGCACGTACAGACTCCAAAGATGACCTGTTTGTTCGATATTTGGATTTTGTTCGGGATATCCATCTACGTGTATAGAACAGAATGGACCAGTTTCATCGATTCATTTAATAAATGACTCTTCATCTTGAGACATTTCTTGCTTTCCGGAGTGGACCAATTTCCTGGACTGATGAAACAATGTGACATTTTGTGCATTCACTAGTTTTCTTCGATTGCCGAATTTTCCCTGTCATTTGGATTATCCATCTACTTACATGCCATGGTGGAGACCAATTTTCCTAGTTTCATTCCCAGTTCTTCATCCTCTCTGACCAATTTTCTACATTTGCCGGATTTCCATCTGCTTCTGTTCTACAGCGTAGACCAATTCTTTGACTTCTTTAATTACCATTGAAGACTTCAGTGGAAAAACCAGATAGGTCACATTGTCTACAAAGGAAGAAAAATAGAATTAAAATTTAGAAGTCTATAGTTTTTCACCGTATACCCTTTTAAAAACTCTCTTTTTAGCGGAACTTACCTCGTTTTTCGGAATTATTGTTCTGGTTAACAAATCTTAGCAGTGAGCTTTATAACGTCGGGCCAATAAGTCATTTTTCACAAAAATGTGACATCTGGTTTTTCCACAGGGGTCTTCAATTCTTTATCTACACACATATATACATGCATTCCGGAGTGGACCAATTTCTCTGATATTTGATAATTTTACGTCTAGGTCATCCTCTTTGGACTTTGACCAGTTTCAACGAGCGCTGGATTTCGTTCAATCTCTTGCTATTTCTGAATACGACATTTTATGCTGGACCAATTTCACAAATCAATTTAATTCATAGATTATTTCATCTTCCAAGGACGACATCAAGTTTCCTGGATTGCTGAATTTTGTTCAGTCTATTGGGATATTCATATATTTACTGTGTGGACCAATTTCACCAACCAATATTTGATTCCTTGTCTTCGTCTTGGGATGTCTATGTGTATGTGGAATGGACTAATTTCTTTTACTAGTTTTATTGTTTGACATCTAGCCCATCGTCTTCAGAAGGTTAAGCAATGTCTTCGACATCTGGGTTTCCTCAGTCTATTGCGGTTACATACTACTGTGTGGATCAACTTCAGTAAATAATCTTTAATTCCTAGGTTTTCATCTTCCGACGTCCATAGACCCATATATTCCGGAATGGGTTGATTTCGCTGGACTGACTCATATTGACAGTCTCTGTTAATTCTCCATAATGGGCATCTACACCTTTGTACCATAGAACTCCATCGTGATGAATATTTAAGTGACATAGAATTATGTAAAGTGTTTATGAAATGTATTATTTATTCGCATTTTTTTTTTAAACTCTGTATTCCAGTACAAGCATTAGAGAAGATGTCGTAATGAAACTAATATTTATTGTACATGTAGATGTTATTTTTATAAACCTCTTCGAAATAATTAATTTAGAAAATATCATTAGACCCATCTCGATTTTCTTTTTCAAATGTCTGTGGCAATATCGAGTGTGACTACATATGTCCATTTATCATCACTTAATGTACAAAATTGGCCTGATCAATGAAGGAAACGTTGCCACTGCCTGAATTTGCTCAACTTACTCATTTGCTTTATCCTTTTCATTGCTGTAAAGTGTTTTACTTTCTCATTCTTCGCTGTTGATGCTGATCACCATTCTATTGGACAAAATTCACCCACTGCTAGAAACTATAACCATTTCTTTCACGTTAGAATGTCAAGATCCGACCTGTTTTAACATCGGATTGTACATAATCTTACATCCAATAATAACATGATATACGAGCTTTAACCAACAGAAGTAAATCTGATCTCATCTTCTAGCTTAGCTTACAACGTCATTTTTCAGAAAATGAATGCTGTCATTCAAGATTCTAATACCCCAATTATTTCATTGACTCTAAAAGGGTTAAGTGTGCAGGCTACTTTGTAATACACAAACATTCAGAAAATGAGACAGACAACTTCTAATCTGAGGGATATGTGATGCATCATGATGGTACACTCCACGAGGTACATTTTGGGCAAATTGAGTTATTGATATAGTGTGAAAGAGTGATCTCTCAGCTATCCTTTGACACCAATTTCATTGCTTAATGACGTTATTTGACGGAGTTATGAGCATCTAAAGCTATCTCAAAATCCTGAGAAATTAGCTTTCAAAATTTTATGTCACATCTTCTTAGCAACGGACCGTACATTTCTAAAAGTGATTTTTATCTAGTTTTCGAGTTTAATTCCATGCTTTGATATGTTTACATGATGCAGTGATGCTTCAAGAATATGTTGGTGCAAAAATCCAACATTCGACCATTTGACCTCCTTGACCTTTCTGCCCCATTCGCTCGAAACCGCCCGGTGTACTTTGGGGACCGAATCGTCGTGATAAGTCACATATATTGTACCAAGCTGATGTTTCCTTTTCTTATGTTATGCAGCCTGCCATATCTACAAGGCTACCCTGTGTGACTTACTCTGTTATTATTCTTCAAAAATAACTTCCAACACCAATAGAAATACGTTCTGAGTCTAGATTTGTTGACGTAATTAAAAACTCCATTTTATTATGACACTTGAATCTAGTCATGAAGGTCTGTTTGTATTCCTGCATCTCACTACAATTTGTTGACCATTTTGGAAATGCAAGACAATCGGAGTGATTGTTCTTGACAAACAATGTCTGGGGAGTCATCCTGGCTATTCTGAAGTTTTCACAAATGGACAAACGGTTTGAGTGAACAGTTAACATGTACTTTGCCAAGATTTGTGCTTTTCCCCAAACACAATTAATTCAAACGCGACACGATGAAATCAGGCGCTCGTCAAACTGAGGTGACCAGAGAAATCAAGTGTTTTTCAACAGAGGCACATTTGCTGAAATACATTCAGTGCCAAAAAATGTAATTTAGTAGCATGGTCTAATAAGGATTAATTAGGATTAACAAAAGTTATCGGCCATTTTCTCATTAAACTCAGCTGGAGCAACGGGTCACCTCCTTTGTTTTTAACTGCCAATATCTCGACTTCTACTAAAGATAGAACAAACTTTTTTTCACACACAGAAAGGGAAATGAATGATCTTCACAGTGACACCAATAGCCCTATAGGTTCAAAATTTGACGAGAGCCTAGTCAGTCAGACAGACAGACAGACAGACAGAAGACAGACAGACAGACAGACAGAAGAAACGATAGAGACATGATTTCCAATTTCTCCTGAAGATAATACATTAATATATATGTAAACATCTCTTTTTGGAAGGATGATGTTTCTGCCAAGGGGAAAAAACAGATGTATACCTGGTTAGTTGATTATGCAGGAGTTTTCTCCCTTCCTATGTTCGCAAATTACCTTAAGGTCACGGCGCCCCACCCATGCACATAGTAAATTTGTTCCGACCAAGCGAACGGCTGGAAATCCCTGTCTAATTTTAGTAGAGGGGTACAAACACTCCAAACTGTTCACTACCACTGACATAGAAAAACACATAAAAATGCACGGGACCGGTGGCAGTTGTTCTTGGATGTCGTGATGGAGCGGTAACAAACGTCAGTGAGTGTTCTATTTTTAGTAGGGAGGTACAAACATCCCGCCGGGGATTTCCAGGTTTTTGAATAGTCGAATATGAACTATTATATACAGTCTGTCAATGCACTGAGACGCAGTGCGTTTCTCTTTATCTGTGTTGTCGTCTTTCAGATGACTTAATAGATTTTACCGATTTCCGTAGATCAGTGCAGGAGCTTTACTAGCAAACATTGCTTCAAAATGACTATGTCTGTGTAGTGACCTTTAGTCTTTTTCTGTGACGTCATTTATACTGTTCGCGGCTTGTGCTGTTTTGGTCAATGGTAGACAACTCTTGATAATGGTTATTACGAAATGACCCAGAGTCAATGCCCTTCTTTTAGAACCCTCAGCTTTGACGGTAGCTTCAGCACAACATGGTATGCACCATTAATTTCAAAATTCCCACTAGCTACAAAATTGCACATCCATTTCTGTGATATATATATTTCAAAACAGTGATGCCTTGTTGGCCTGTACTCATTTGTTGATTACACAATATATTATGGCCATGTTTGTTTGTTTTTTTTTAACTTTAGAGAGGCAAAGTAGACTGACATAAACCGATTCTAATTTGTGAACTGAGAAAACTAAGCGAAATCCTAATCTTAACCCTAAAGCTAATCCTAAGAAGAATTTCAGTTGTATTAATAAGTCAAAACATGGAATCTTGGCGCCATTCACCATCAGCATAACTTGATCGGAACTCTACAGAGGCGCTAACCTATTTGCATATCCTGCACTTAAAATGTTGAAAATATTGAATAAAAGTTTGGGAATGGTCAGTAGAAAACTCTGAAATGTTTCGAAGAAATGTTCATTATAATGCTGGAAATGTTTATTAGGAAGATGGGGAAATTCTGTGGAAACTTGGACTAACATTCGGCTAAAAATGCTGGAGATACTCCCACAGAAACCACCCATTGTCTGAGATTGGACACAAGATATATATTATTATCACCAGGCACATGAAACATTTCTATGAGCTGCTAACCACCGTTAAGAGAAGAAAACTTCGATGGTGTGGTCATGTGACAAGACCCAGTGGCCTATCGAAGACCGTCGTCCAAGGGACAGTTCAGGGTGGAAGATGAAGAGGCAGGCAGAAAAAGAAATGGACGGACAATCTTGCCGAGTGGACAGGGAAGAACTTTGCCACGACCCAAGCCCTTGCCCATGACCGTCAGAGGTGGAGTCGGCTGATGCAGCGTTCAGCAATGTAGCGTCCCCCGAACCCCCACCCCCCACCCCTCCCACGACCCTGGAAATGGTTTAGGGACTCGTGAATCGTGAATTACAATTACTCTACAATGTTCGCAGCTTCTAATGCGAACTATTGTTTTCTGTTCATTTTTTTTAACGCACGTTATTTTACGTCGATAGAATCTGCCTATTATGGGTATTTGATAAAAATCCATAAAAAAAAAGATAGACCCTTAGACATGAAAAAAAAACCAAACAAACCTAGCCAAAGCCAAAGGTAGGTTTGCTTGGCACAGCTTTGTCTCCAGTATTCTGTCTAAATTCGACAAAAAGCTGGAGGCCGCAAAGAAGCATGGGGGACAAGGCAGAAAATAAAGCCAATAAAATCAGACCAACACAGTTACACTTTCCTTCTCTTTGCAAATACTGCAATAAGATATGCTCATCAAACATGGGGAGACACTGCAGGAACAAGAGAGAACAGCCAATCTAAGTACTTGTCATTTCAACACCAGTACAGAGTGCAGACTGTTTCAAGTGTCTGCATAGTCGACAAAAGCCATAGTAGTAGTAGTCGTAAAATCTGTATCATACAAGTAAAGCAGAGATGCATGATTGTGATACTCGATATATGATTGAATTAAATTCGGAGTTGTGTATAATTGTGTAGAGATGTGTATGATTGTGTCAGAAAAAAATGACATACATCAGTCCCTGTAATATCAATTATCTCTCACTATGTATATGTATATGATTGTACTGGAAATGTGTATGATTGTACTGACATCTGTATGATTCTGTTAGAATAGAAATGACGTAGAACATCATTACCATATTTTGTAGCTTCATCCTCATCATATGGTAAACCAGTTTATCATACCAAGGGATGTAAAAACCATAATTCTGTTCATCCAAACATCTAGAGCAATAACACCATCTGTATATAAACAATCATGCTGTTGTCCATGGAGAGTTATTATACTTTTGATCATGTATATAGATTGTTCTTGTACAGTATCAGTCTCTTTGACTCGGGCTATGGGCCTCTGAAGTAACCTACTAACTAACTCTCAGACATTTAAGCCCATATCATGTGTTTTGCTTTTCCTACGAAGCTTACACTGTGTAGAGTATCTGTCTATGTAAATTACAGTCCTACAATGATGACGAATTATTTATATTTATGAATTTGTTTCTCTATATATGTAGTTGTCTGTATTTATTTATTATTGTGTTTATTTGTATTTTGTCATTTATTTGTTATTCATTTCTTTCTTCATTTATCTACTAATTTATTATTTTATCCTGTTTGATTTTTAATAATGATTTATTCATCTTGTTATTCTTTTCATGCGTTAACGAAATCAGTAATATTTTTGTGAAATATTTGGAAATGTATATCATACTATCTATCCTTTTGAGCAGGATATCTCATAGTCATTGTTACATTCCCCTGTGAAAGATTTGTTGTCAGAGATGAAACTTAGCAACGATCGTAGGTAAACATGCCAGAAGAAAAGCCTGTAATAGATGGCTGGATATATGACTATAGAACATTGCTCAGCTTAAGATACTTGTAATGATGAGTTAATGAATTGCTAACCTACTTTCCTTTGCCAGACACAAGAGATATGAGACAAGCATTGATAAGAAGGAAAAAAAACTTTGCTCCTATTGTTAAAAACAACTAAAGCAAAAGGTTATTTCATATAAATAAATAAAGAAAGAAAGAAAGAAAGAAGAAAGAAAGAAAGAAAGAAAGAATTGTACGATGATTAAAAACAAATCAGCCTATGGTGAATTTTTCAGATTTTTCTGAAACTCAGCAAGAGAAAAAGCAGTTTTGTTTAACCCTTTAAAATGCTATTTTTGTGTGCCTGGCAAAGGGAAATGGTTTCGCTGACGGTTAAAGTGGCTTATTGTGATTAACTCAATGAACAATTTCTCAGTCACCCAAATTATTACCCATTGCTATCAACATAGTGGAATAAGTAAGCATTGTAAAGCAGGAGAGAAAAATCACGATGCGAAAAAAGATTGTTTAAAGCTCCGATTGTTTAAAAGGCTGGGTTTTGTTTTATGTTTACTTTGTTGCCCTGAGGAAGGACCAATTTGGTTAACATCAAAATCTGGTTCTTTGTATGTTGTTATTTGCTTTTTTGAATTGTTTAGTTAGTTGCCGGTGAGACAGTCTTATTATATTTTATAAAAGATATCGAATTTTTTTAACTTTCAGAAATCGAAAGTGCATTCATTTCTGAACAAGACAATATCGGTCTTACCCTTGATTTATAAATATTCCTTCATTAAAATCGGGTTTTTGTGAGGTAGGTATGTAGATTTATGTGTTTGACCGTTCATTAAAACTCGATTTTCTTCGAATTTCGGTCACTGCTGGAGATACTTCCTTGTCTCTTTAAACTGCAATCTTTGGCTAGACTAAAGCTCGCTCAAAACTTTTTTCACCACCTGAAAGGGTATGAAATAAGATTTCACATGATACCAAAAAACCCCAAAGGGTGAAAAATCGACATAGGTCTCATTTGACTGGCTGGGAAAACATTTCAGACTCAGAGCCACTCTCATTCTAATTTTAGACGTAGGCTTAAGTAAGTGTAGGCTATGCCGAGGGTTGAAAAGCTACAGAAAAGAAAGGAAACGGGATTCGGTGGGAATCTGCTTGTGACCACATCATGATGAGCAGCGCTCCGATTGTTTAAAAGGCTGACAACTAGGAATTTTAACTAACATCTTTTCATTTTTTTATAATTTCTGTTAAAGTCAAAGAGGAACAAAGCGAAATGGCAAAAAGGGACAAGAGACAGGGAAACAAAGTACTGTTTATCCATCATTAAGTTCTGCTCTGTAACAAACATTCTTTTGTGTTGTGTTGTTAATTCTGTCTTGTTTAAGTCTGTCTATTTCTATCTAAGATTTACTTGTTGATAACTTGTTGCGCCATAGTTCTAGCGTTCTGTGAAGTGAATTACTGCCTGTTCTTAGCGTAGAGCAAGGAAGAGGCGTGGTCAAACGGCCATCAGATGTCCGTCAAAACTACGTCCTTACTGATGACTGTGTAGTACTTGAATGTTCTACCTTTGTTACTCCAACCTTGTGGCTTTTGCTCTCACTTTACCAAAACCCCTAGAGGACAAAGTAGGCTTTGTGCATAACCAACCGATCATGTTTATCGTTAAAACGGTCATGGGTGCCATAATCGATTGCGCAGTTGTGATAGTTTAGTACTTCGTTAATGATCGGTCATAGAACTCAAGCATTCATAGTATAATATTAATAACATGGTGGGGCCTGTTGTAGGCCTTGCTATGCGAGACAATAGCCCAGACTTCACTTTTTGTTAGGTGATATTCCTCTATTCTATATTATCTCTAAATCAGCCAGATGAATGCGGCTACAGGATAAATGGCGGGAACAGACTACAATAGCATTCTAAAGATAAAAGAAAAATACACTATTATAATTGTTGGGCTTTATGGTGATAAACAAAATAAATAAATAAATTAGATTGCATGGCCAGGCTCTCCCGCTGGAGCCCGGGGTTTATAGGTAGGTTCTTTGCTCCCACCTGGAGGCGGTGTAAACCCTCCATCGGTGGGCTGTCTCCCACGGAGTGCCCTCCTCGACATTCCAGGAGAGACATCTCTTCTCTCTCTCCTTGTTCCTGTCTTCTGTCCCGCTTTCTTTCCTCTTTTCTTCTTGAAGTGTAAACGTGTCTTACCGCGTTTGACACAATATGGCCGTAGTCGCGCTGATGTGTCGTTAAACCCCAACACAAACAAACATGGCCAGTCACCGCGGTTATGGAATCAAATGATCGGTAAATCATCGGTTAAGAACATCTCCGGTTATGCACAGACCTACTACAAAGTTGTCCGCTGACGATCTTTGCTAGTTTCAGTGCCCTAGTGTGATACAGATTTTTTAACTGTTCGCTAGTTTGCCGTCGTTTACTTGTGATAAGTCCTCCTTTGAACCTTATCTATACATATTCCATATACATAAAACTTGAACGTATAATTTGCATAATAGTGTATTGTTTGTGTCTGTCAATGTAGAGCAGATTGAATGCGTACACAGGCGCCCAACTGTGTTTATTTCCCTTGGATGGAAACAAGATTTATTGGAGGGGAACGCAGAGGAAGAAGAAAATAAACAAGATTTTCGGTGGTGGGATCTTCCACGTAATAATTACCTCGAAACTGACAGAATTTAAACAGGTTCATACATTTACTTTGCTAACATATTATGGTTTTTTATCAGAACGTGGCTCTTTTAAGACATCTGTTTTTCTTTCTTCGATTGCTGAGCAAAATTAATACCACGCTATCAGAATAGCATACTACCAGTTTTTGCACCAGAAAGAGGCAGGTAAATCAAAATGGTGGACGTAGTTTCACCAAAATGGGAGATCGTTGTGCTCAGCCCTGTTACTTCCCTTTACCAGACTCAAGAGGGACTGGACAAACAG
>JBCEWB010763528.1:5188-16632 GCA_039654565.1 Peronia peronii | reverse complement strand
AACCCAACATTCACTTTCTTTCTGTCATATTTTATTACCCTACTCTTCGATGCCCTATTTCATGATAGATTTTTTCATTTAATGTACACTATGATTTTACGATTCATTTGTCTAAAAAAAATAGTTTTTTGTAACCAATTGCTCTGAAAGTCTGTGTGCTCATAACTAAGTCATTCATATATATGCTGTATCCACTACATTGATCAGGGAGAACTGCAGAATGCTTATTTTTCTTACTTGTATCACATGACCTGTAAGATTTTTCTCTTATTTGGCAATGGTTCATATTCTCAGCAGTTTCTATCATATTTCTTCTAATGACAGCCATAATTTACTTCATAAATCATATAACTCATATGTTTTTGAATTGTACAAATACAGCATCCAAAGGCTCACTGTATCCAAAACAGGCTGCACAGTGTATAATTTTTGATATTGTGCATAAAGGAGATAAGATGAGAATTTCCTTCATTTTTTTAAATATCTCATATGAGTTACCAAGATAATTTTGAGGATTTGACTTTGTGATAGAGCTGGGATTCCCAGCCAGTAGGATCGAGAGGCCTTGGCAGGGAGGTCAGTGTAGCCTTGCTAGAAATGGCTTGAGTAAAAATGAATTTCACGTTTCTTTCCTCTCCGTCGCAGAAAATAAAATGTAAATGATAGTAGGGGGTCGCGTGGGTTTCAAGCTTTTGGGCAAGACATCACTTGTGCAAAGACATCGGGAACCACTGTGTTAAAGGAAGTAGGATGTTGACAGGTAACTCTCGCTGAATATTTGCATCATTGAATGTGAACACACACATTTTACATAGAATCATGAATTAGTTGACCATTATATCATTGCTATTTTGTCACAGCATGTCAATTTCAGCACTGACATTCCATTGTATTTCAGGCCTTATTTGCTTATGATGGGTGGCAGGCTTTGCCAGTGGTCTTTACTTTTTCTTTTTACACATAATGAAATATATAAATTTCTGTGCTGTTTCATACATTGGTAACTTTTGTTTTAACATTTCAACCAGGAGTTGATCTGACAGGCCTGATAACTCTGAAATATCCAGGAAACAAATTTGCTTCCCTTTGCTATTCTGCTGAAGGCACTATGGGAGCTAACTCTCTAACCATTCGAGGAACCAAGGGCAATATTCTGGTGAGTCAAAGCACAGATAAAGGCATTCTTTTTTTTATTTTAGTTTGCTGACAGACAAATTTGAAATTTCTTTGAAGGTTTGTTGGATGTAGTAACTGTACTTTAAACTTTACTTGACATTCATGAGTACAGAAAGAACAGTTTCTTTTAATGTTGTGCAAGTCGTGGTTGAATGTAATTCATTCTATTGAAAATGTTGGGTATATTGATAACAGATCATTCTCATATTTAAGCCTCATATTTGAAACATTCATTAGTGCCTGATATTTTGTTCTAATGCCATAAAAGCATGCAAAGATTAAAAAAAATGAAAATGTGATTATATTTCAGGTTCCAGATTATATGTGGTCTCCTAACACAGTTGTCATAGAAAAGGGTGAAGTGAAATATTTCCAGCTTCCCGAAGTGAATGGCCCTGTAAGTTGTGACATATCAACATAAAATATATTGTCACTTCTCCATGATAATAGCACAGGATAGATTTAGGCCAAAATTGGCAACTGTAAAGTCTCATGGCATTCCATTCTGAGCATGAGAGCTATCAGATAATGTAATTAAACAAGAAATGCACCCATAGAATTATGTATAAACTCAACAGAGTCATAGTGGAATAACTTGTCAAATGATTTGTACTATTTCAATTTTTTTTCATTGTTGAAAAAGTGTTGAAAATGACTTAAATCTATGCCATTTTCACAGAGCAATCATGGGTTGATGTTTGATTGATTTGGTATCACATGCAGTTTCTGAAGTGTCTCAATCTAAACTGGGTAGATTTTTAGATGACCAGAGTAGGTTGTGAAGGCGGTGACAAGTGTGGGGGAACCAACTTGAAACTTGACAAAACAGTGTCTGTCTTCACAGTTTTTCCGGGGAACCTGGATTTTCTAATTATCAGGTCAAAATGCTGATTGTGTGTGTGTGTGTGTGTGTATGCGTGTGCGTGTGTGTGTGCGTGTGCGTGTGTGTGTGTGTTTAGAAAAGGTTATCATTTTTGTACCAGATTATAGTCCAAAATGTTCCTATGACTAAAAAATCATTTATTGCAAATCTTTTTATGGATGGGGGACAGTCAAAACTCAGGAAAATTCCTTATCAAAATGAGGGAAAAGGTGGTAATGCCTACTCTTTTATTCTGCTCTTACTGAGAACAGCAATTGCTGAATTCAACATGAATCTTGTGAGGATTTGTAGTGTTGAAAGAATATCAGTGGACTTTGATTGGGGAGTTTACTCGTTGAGATTCAGTGAAGTAAAAGAAAGAAAATGTCTCTATATGAATATATTAGCTTATCAAATGGCAAATAAAAGTGCCAAGACCCACACTTGAGACCCAAGAACAAGAATTCCAGGAGGCATCAGAGAGAGAGAGGGGTTCATATTTCATGGCCTGTGGTTACTTTGATGTTTTCTCTACCAAATTGTAGAGTTTTGTACATACTGAAGATTTTTCAGTGCGTTTATAGTCAATAAATTGTGTTTTTTGCATTTTTCTCAAAACTTTTTTTTTTATATTTTTTTATCTTATTTTTCTATCTCTTCCAGAACTTACCAACATATTTTCATCATTTCATATACATATTTTCCTTGACATAATAAACAAAGTGACTGAAGTTTTTGTTTTTTGATATCTCATCTACTTTTTGAGAAAAAAAGATTTTTAATTAATAAAATGCCAATTTGTACACTTATGGTATATGGCACTTTAAAAGATCCATTAAAAAAAAAAAACAGCCATAAAGAAACTCAAATTCCCTTATGTCATTTTCTAGCTATTAGATGTCAGAAATGACATGCAGATTTTGCAATGATTTGGTATGGTAGTAAGAGAGGAGATAGATTTTGAAAAACATGACACAATCCAAGAAAGTGGCTGTTTCCAGACATATTAGCAAGTTTCCAAGGACATATTCTGAATCAGACAAACATGCCATATATACATGCACAGAGTAAAATGACCTAAGGTCAAAGGCAAAAAAAAATAAGAGGATAAGAGATAAATGGAACTTATAACTGAAATCTCATGAAATCAACAGGATAAATTAATGTTTTACCCTGTCATTGAGCTTACACATTTCAAAGGACTTTCTCATACCTCTGTCAGCTGCTTGGAAAATCTTGCACCTAGTGCTATTATGAAATGTTGACAATGTTTATTTTTATTTCTCTTTGCACTGTTTTGAGGGATGATATTAGAATGCAGTGTAAATTGGTATATTAAACTTACTTTGGATTTTAACCATATAGCTTTTTTTTTTTTTAACATGTAATTTATGGTTTGTTCGAGTGAAAGTAATATTCTGCATTCACAGGAAAAATTCAATTTTGATCATTCTGAGGGGTTGACATATGAAGCCCAAGCATTTCGAGATTACCTTCAAAAAGGTAGGTTTTTCAGGAATTGGGATGTTTAGATTATGGATTTCCCTCTAGAATCTAGACCTCTTTTTTCCTAGCATACTTTCCAGCTAAGTGCCATCACAAATTATTTTTCTTATAAGTCCTTTGGCAACATGTTTCTCTCATGAGAAAATACAGAAAAATAATGTTTCTCGATAAAAACACTGGTAGCAAAGTTTGGTCAAGGCTGCTCTCTCCAAGATCAAACTTGGCAAAACTGGAATTCACAAACTGAGTTAACCCTAGCAATGTCAAGGGGCCGATCTGCTCAAAGGATATTTTGCATTTCAATGACTTTCCAAGTAAATGCCTCGCTTCTGTTGCAATCAGACTTTAACTCTCATTTTTTCACTATTAATAAATATATCTAGAATATCACTAACAGTCCAGTACTTTCTACTCACACTTTTAAGGTTAAATGAACAATTTGTCAATAACAGCAGTTTGAGCGATTGGAAATTTGCAAAATACTGCAGTTGGTGGAATGAATATTTGAACTTTATGTCAGAAGGTAAAGCAAAAATTATTGGAATGGACTTTGTGTCAAGATGTTATAGAGTTTCATCACATAGCTGTCGAACTTCTACTTCTTACTCAAAAGACACGAGAAAGACATTTGTCATTTACTGCGTTGCTAACCTGTATGCAGCACTGACTGAAGTCAGAAAATTCAAATTTTTGGGAGTACTCTAAACTTGTGAACAGTCGTACACATACTTTTAGATTACGCCGACGTCAGAGATGCCCAAGAAGCTACTTCTCAAGTCGCTCTCTGAAGGATCTCTTTAATAAAACTAGGCAATAGTCCATCCTGAGCCTCTTGCACTAGGCTGGTCTTTGCTCCAGAATCTAGAATTATCATCATAAACGTATGACAATATGGATACAGCGGGCCGTATGTTAAGCCATCATATCACTTGTATCCCTCTTTAGATAGTCTTTATAATCTTCGATTGTTTAAATTGCACATATTCTTTGATATAAATTTTATAACTAGTAAGCATATTTAGCTGTGCTAGGTGCAGTATAGCTGTAATTGTGTTGATGTGCCATTACATCCCAACATAAACAAAAACAAACTTGAGCTAATCATACTATTTCTTTTTTTTTTTTTTAAAGAATTGGCAAGAGAAATATCGTTAGGATTTAAGATAGTCCCATTGGCTTTTGTTTGTATACACCTATTGTGTGGCCTTCAGGCAAATTTGCATGAGAACATTTATGAAAATCTAAAACTTGTTGGTTGTTTTTTTTCAAAATGGAACATAAATGTTTATAAGTTTTATGTCATTTCATGTTGCACCATTTTGTTTAATTATTTCTGTCATTGTGCATTTTCAGGTGTGAAAGAGAGTCCTGTGGTTCCTCATGAAGACAGTGAAACCATCATGTACATTCTGGAGGAGGTTTTAAAACAGTTTGGAATCAAGTACAAGTTTCCATGAATGTTTATATTCACTGATGTAAAATTGATTTTTCATTTGTGTTTTATCAGTGTTGAGCCTTTGCACTGTTATATAAGCAATCATTTTCTGAAAGTGACACACATACATTTATAAAGAAAAACAGGGACACACAAAATTGTTCTTCATTAGAAACTTTTAAGCAGAAGTGATAACTGACATTTCATAGAAATGTTCATCCATTCCAAGCAATCTGGCACTGTAGTAAATGGCATAGAGAGTTGCCACATATTTTTCAGTGTATCTCTACATGATATAACACTGTCAGATATTTTTCCGCGCTACATTTTTCAGCTCGTGGAAAATGCTCATACGAGAAGTTGGCAGAATCTTGTCTCAAGAAATGAATGTTTTCATTTACATAATATCCTTCGCTAGCCCATTCTTAATTTCAGTTGTACATTATGTGCCAACAGTGTTGGTTTTTCATTAATTGACTGCTATATTATATATTGCGAACCCAGAAAGTAGGTAATGTTATTGTTTTCAATTAGGACTTTATGCACAAATGTGTTGAGCCAACGTAGTACTTAATTAAAATTGATATGTAGTCTTAAAGCCCTCTAATGTTCATCCAGTATTCTTTTTTTAATATTTGTATTATGCGGAGATCAAGTGTTATCCTTTTATATTCTTATTTTGAAAAAATAAACTGTTCCTTTTGTTTCATATTCTTTGCATTCAGTGAGACAGATTATTGACAGTACACTGCAATTTACACAGTTTTTTTTTTTTTCTTCTCATGATAACTGTGATATCATGTAAGATCTAATGGGAAAGATGAGAGTACAGGTGCAAATTTTGAAGTACTACAACAATCCTTTGTGTATAATATTCACAGATATTTCTATGTGTGGTCTATATGTGTGCTATCAGTGAAAATCAAAAGACATATTCCATAGATGTATAAATTGAGAAACTGTACTCTGAGGCTAAATATGGCAATAACTTACACATTTGTGGTTGTATGTATGGTTATTTCATGGAATATTTATCAAATTAAATTTGAATTGTAGTATAGTAGGCCTCCATTGGTCGGGGTCGACCATGGATGATGCGCCCTAGTTGTCTGCTTCGCTGCGACTGGAGCAGCGTCGTGTGTGGCTGATGAGGCCGATCCTGGAGTGGCAGTCCCTCTCGCAGTAGCCATATCCTGGAGTGGCAGTCCCTCTCGCAGTAGCCACATCCTGGAGTGGCAGTCCCTCTCGCAGTAGCCACATCCTGGAGTGGCAATCCCTCTCGCAGTAGCCACATCCTGGAGTGGCAATCCCTCTCGCAGTAGCCACATCCTGGAGTGGCAGTCCCTCTCGCAGTAGCCACATCCCTGGAGTGGCAATCCCTCTTGCAGTAGCCACATCCTGGAGTGGCAGTCCCTCTTGCAGTAGCCACATCCCTGGAGTGGCAGTCCCTCTCGCAGTAGCCACATCCCTGGAGTGGCAGTCCGTCTTGCAGTAGCCACATCCCTGGAGTGGCTGTCCCTCTTGCAGTAGCCACATCTTTGATCAGTCCTTGAAAGACTGGTGGAGCTCCGCTTTTTCCGGAGTCGTCTTCTTTCTTCAGCCTCGTTGTTGATCCTCTCCTCACCCATCTGAAGCTGGCGTTGGAGGGGGCAATGCCATCTGCTGCAGTCATCAGCAGTGTCCTCCCAGTGCTTGATGTCAATGCCAAGCACTCCCATGTCACGCTTGCATGCATCCTTGTAACGTAGCTGTGGGCAACCAACATTCCTCTTGCCGGAAGCAAGCTCATCCATAGAGAAGGTCTTTTGGAATGCGGCCTTCGTCCATCCTGTGGATGCGACCAAGCCAGCGCAGTCTATGTTGTCCACATGGTGGGGAGGCCAGCGCGAGGACCTCACTGTTAGGGAGTCTGTCCTGCCATGAGATAGCTAGGATGCGGTGAAGACAGTGCAGGTGGAACGAGTTCAGTTTCTTCTTTTGCTTGGCGTATGTTGTCCACGTCCACTGCCATAGAGAAGAGTGCTGATGACGCACGTATTGTAACTGTAGCTTTGGTCTTCATGGTGAGCTTGGGGTTCTGCCAGATATGGGTGGTAAGGCGAGCGAGAGTGGATGGGCCTTCCCGATGCGCTTGCTGATTTCGGCATCCAGGGGGCGGTTGTCAGAGATGGTGGACCCCAGGTAGGTGAACTGCTGAACAACTTTGAGTTCGTAGTCGTCAGTGGTGGTAGTGGATTGTTTCTCCACTCAATTTGAATTGAGCAACCTCATAAAGGCTGTGATTTTATAAGTAGTTGTACCCAGACGTTGCCTGTATCCATTCTGTCTTCAGAGGTCCTGCATCCTTGTCAGTCTATGTGAGGTCAGATTTGTACTAACGAAGCCTTTTGATTTCTATTTGTGTGCATTTTTATGCAGGAGGAGACAGCATCTTTGCTGAATTTTTCTCTTACATCTATTTTTCTGTTAATAAAGAGACAAGAAAGAACAGAAGTATAGACATAGACTTATTTATAACCAAAGACAGATAGTGCTGTATAGAGTAACAATACAACATGAGAGTTAACATAAATAATAATTGAAAATTTTAACTCTCTGACAGACAATAAATAAAAATAAAAATACATGAATTTCTTATTCTGTATGCTTGTATTTTTTTTTTTTTTTTGAGAAGTCAGGAGTATGTGAGGATTTAGCTGCTTTTTCATTTTCAGTAATACCAAATTAAAATTGTTGTGGATTTGTGTAGCCTGCAAGATACAGTATGCATTAAAACGTAATTTATTTATTTTATATTGTGTTGTTACATTATGTGTTCTTCTTAATAAAGTGAACTGGCACAATATTTCCCTTGTTACCGAATCTAATTCTTTCTTATTTCCTGTCTTTATATTTTATTGTATCAGTGATGTTTTCTCTGGCAAACATTTCACTGTCTCTTGCTTATCTATCATTCCCTTTAGTCTATTTTCTGCCTCACATCATTTTCTTTGGGCACCTGTTTACTCAACCATCCACTCACTTAAAAAACTACTCACTGCCAACTTAACTACCTACCTATCTATCTAGTTACCTACCACCCACCCATCTATCGACCTATGTTTTACTCTACTACCAATCCACCTATTTGCAATCCATCAACGAAAATCCATCTGCTATCCACCCACCTGCCTATCAGACTATCCATCTGAATACATGTGCTTACTGACTACCTACCAACCTGCTTGCCTGC
This sequence comes from Peronia peronii, assembly GCA_039654565.1. NCBI lineage: Eukaryota > Metazoa > Mollusca > Gastropoda > Systellommatophora > Onchidiidae > Peronia > Peronia peronii. Next base: position 8,421 of record JBCEWB010763528.1, on the reverse strand, counting down.
CTGCCGCCTACCTACCTATCTACCTACCTACCTACCTACCTACCTACCTACCTACCTACCTACATCCATCCATCTGGCTGAATCTCATCATTCGTGTTCTATTTGCATATGTGTTGCTTTTCTAGTCTTTTTAGCGGTCCATATTATTGTCGATGCCTCCCTCCCTGTCTGCCTACCTTCCTAACAACCCACCCACCTGCCTCCCTACCCATCTACCTAGCTATCGCTTACTTATTTATCTATCTTCCTGCCCGCTTACCTGCCTACCACTGCGTATTTACCTATACGACTGTCCACCACTATCTGTTTACCTATCCACTTACTTCTTACCATCTATCCGCCTGCATCTACCTATCTACATGTTTGTACCCACTCACGCACCACTCGTCCCTCTATCCTTCTGTCTATCTAGCTATCTGAACGTATCTCTACCGATCTATCTGACTGTCTGCCCTCTAATGTAAAACTAATAAAATAGGGAAAACGTCTTTTCCTCTGACAATAAGAAAAGCCATTCTCCTGAAGGTAGTTGGGAAACATTACGTCATTGCTTACTTCATATATATTGGAAACTGAAAGGCTTATCCCGAGGAATTGTAGAATTTACAGCAAAAAAGAACACAGGAATATTGGAAACTAAAAGAGATTAACCCGAGAAATTCTTAATCTGCTGTGTCAAATGTTACAGCAAGAGAACACCCAACAAACATTATGTACCCCTCTCCCCTCATGGATGACTTAATATACCGTAGCTATAACTTTTTGAATTAACGAATGTTCAAACCTCGAGTGATTTTCTTTGTTTTTTCTGTTCTCGGAAAAGAACTAAATCTCCCAGGGCAAGATTAGAATGCAAGGACAGCGGTAAAAAATTGAAGAATTTTCCTCACAAATTCATAACACATTTGGAGCGGAGGCTTTTTCACAAAGAAAGTGGGTTCTACAATGCAACTTTCTTTTCCATGCTCAGAAAAGTGAAGTCTTCACTTTGCTGTTTCTCGTTCAGAACATTGTTTAGTTCTGTGCTCAATTCAGCAGCTTCCAACTTCGGTTTTAAAGATATCAGCTATACGGGCCGGATAGTCCTGGTGAGACATTTCAGAGATCAAAATTTGAATAGTATTGTATTTTACGAGTCTGATTTTCAGAACGCATGTGAAGCTATGAGTCAGAGGTGTCGCATTTCTGAAACAACATACTCAATGCATATACTTATGTTTCTTTGTGTATGCAGGAACAATGATCTTTTCGGAGATGAAATTTCAAGTAGCATTCGAATCTACATGATCATTATTTTAGGTCTATAAGCAATATACATTTTCTTTTAATTTGGTTCTTAACACATGTAACTCGTTTGATTTGATGGTCGTTTTCGTTTATTGATTTGATTGCATATATTAACTTCTGCCTCACCTGAAAAATTAAATGGATTATACACTGATCTGAGAATATTTTGAGTGTTGTTTAAAAACAAAAATAAAAAGAGAATTCCTCACTTCAAGTGTATTTATTTTTTATTATTTATTGATTATTTTTCGGGGAGGTCAAATACCGAAGTAAAATAGTTACGGTGGAAGCTGATTAAAGCTACTTTATATAGTTTCGTAAAGAGGAATAGAACGGCTGAAATTAGTTTCGAAGCTATGCAACTAAAACCGATTTCGAAATAGTTTAAAGCTATTTTTTTATCATAATGATATAACTTTGAATAAGACTCCAATCTATATTTTTTAAATAGGGAGTACCGTATACTTTGTCCCAAAAACATGACTGCCAAAGTGGGTGTTTCTTTGCCTCGTTCCTGATGAGCATTTTAATGGCGGCCATTTGTAGATAATTTCGCCGACAGTCATTGGATTTCCTTCATATCTGAGGAAGTGCATACTATTTTGGTGGATGCGTTTTATCCAGTCGCTGAGGTTTGTGAAATTTTTCAGTGCATATCAATCACCATGAAAAAATTCAAGGGAAATACATTTGCTATAAGGTTTGAATGATGGTTACATGTGAAGGATGAGGTTAGGTTTTAGTGGGTGGTGACTGGATCACCCCCATGTCTTGATCTGGGATTCAGGTGCAGGAATTGGTACCGTTTTCAGGTCAGTTTCGCAAAGAGTTAGTAAATACATACATTTGAAGTAATTGTTACTGCCGTCAGATTGATGATGAGACAAAAGGAAGCGGGTTTGATGAAACTACCGCTAATAGATCAGAATGTTTATCGAGGTCTTCTGGACCAGATCTGTTGTATAATAATTATTATGAATGAGATAAAAACAGGGCGACAAGGTAGTCTTCAGTCAAGAGACAGTGGAAATATAGGATTTAGTGCTTCCTCATGTCTTTATTATGACAAGACAAAAAAAAATAGTCACTTCTTATTGAAAATAAAGACTGCAAGGCATAGAAAAAAATTAGTCTCAGCAGGCCCACACATATAAAAATTTACATTTGAAACTTCTTAGTTTTAAATTAACTGGGGAAACCACTGCCGCTACCAGTCAATGCCTGTCATCCACACCAATGTTTCCACTGCAGAGTTCAGGGTAATAGGATACCGAGTTCAAGGTGAGATGTGCAATGCGACAAAAAACAAGACAAAGGGGTGGAGACAAAGTAGGGCACAGTGGATCTGATTACAAGTCAATTGTGCAAGTCTTATTCAATATTAATTGCTATATTTTTGAAAAAGCACTGTAACTGGCTGTTTCTGAGTAGACTTTACTAATTTTAATATGCTGATTTCAATAATAGGCCTGCAAATATTTTTTTCAGTGTGATCAAAATATTTTGTTATCAGCACTAATTTTAATATGCTGATTTAAAAAAATACAAATATTTTTTTCAGTTTGATCAAAATTAAATTTTTTTATCAGCCATCAGACACCCTCCTGCAGTCGCACTACCTTACTGGCGCTGCGCTGTCTGAGAGGGCAGTGCAAAACCGACTGAAAAATTAAGCAGACTGAATATTTTGGCGAGACGATAGGTCCGAATTAATTCCTTCGTTTTTTTACCATACACACTGGGTTTTTCATTACTGATTACCTTTTCGGTTAATACCATCTAAAACCCTCACAGGCCCTAAAACTGTGCTGAAGTAGATCTAACTTGGAGTTAATGGAGTGTGATTAACATTGATGTGACATTGGTCATTGGAGTTTATGCCACCCTAAACCTTTTTAGTCAAATCAAAGTGGAAGAGGAAACTAGATCTGCTACAGATGGATTCA
>JBCEWB010763306.1:0-16633 GCA_039654565.1 Peronia peronii | reverse complement strand
TGTAAGCATAAGAAATTACATAGTAAAAAAACCGTTCCCAAAGATTCTTTCTCAATAACGCAAGTTTCTTTTTAAGCTTCTTACTAACCGTGTTAGAGTGTAGTTCTTCAAAATCTTGGATATGGTAGATGACAATGTACTACAAAATCCTTATGATGCTATGCACTGCCATAGCTCAGTCTTAATAGAGCAGGCCATGCTCCTATATGGGAACAGTAAGTTTCTGAAAATTCTATATTTTTTCTTATCTCATTTGTAAATAACACATATGTACTGGATGCAAAAATTGTTACTGATATTAATTCACATTTTCCATTGTAAGCAATTAAAAATTTTAAAAAAAAAGAAGAGGAAACAACATGAGTCAAAACATAGTATATTTATGTTTGTTAAAAACTATGCAAGACATTAAAAATCTGAAACTTTTGACTTGAAGCTCTGTGCTCACCTCATTGTCATCATCTTCCTCATCTTCATCGCTTTCCTCATCATCATCATCGTCATCATCTTCCTCATCCTCTTCCTTCACTTCTATCTTAGCTTTTTTAGCTGATGGCTCAGGACCTGAAAAAAAAATTTTAAATGTAAAATATGACAAATAAACTTGTATCCTGCAGTACAAAATATATACCAATCCAATTAATAATTTGCTTTCCTCAAGTAAATCAAAGACATGCAACGACTGGCCTTCATCAGCCAGCTGTGATACTGTCAATATAACTATTTTTTTTTTTTTGCCGAAAGAGTTTAAACTGACCATATTTCGTTTAGCATAAAATTGCATCAAAAGCTGCAATGCATGCTCAGAAAAGTTATAATAACAATAAGCAATGAAATGTGTATCTGCAAGGGTTTAACTGATGACGCCTCCCTCATGATTTGGTCTGCAAAAAGTTTCCATTCTATAAGACATTACACCTACATTTAATGAATAATAATTACAAAGGGAAATAAGGTTGTAAACAACAACATAGTTACACAAAGTAGTGGATTTTTCATATAGACTAGAATGGATTAAGCATTTTAAAGTATTTACTAAACATGCATAAATGCTTTGAACTTTGAACCACCTTGCTCAATACAGGGATGTCAAACTGTTTTCACAAAAAAGTCAGAAATCCTCCCCTCCCCCCCCCGATTTTACCACAGCGATCTGGTGCTGTCCAGTTACATAAGACACTTCTAAAAAGTCTGGGCTTTTCATGCTAGATGTTTGCACTGTTTTGCAAGTTTTCACTAGATTCTAAGATGGGACTTTAAATGTATATCTAGTGGAAATTCCAAGAACTGAAAAGATCCCACAGGCAGTGTCTTATTCATAATCACCGAGTGTAACTATACTAGATCTACTTTCAAGACCTAGATCTGGATCTAGATCGTGAACAGCTGCCCTCTGACTTTAGTCTTTCTAGGATCATGGGCACATTATTTATTGTTGTCAATACTCTTGTTATGCTGATTTTCCATCAACAACTCTCACATGACCACTTGGCCGCATCTTGTCAAGTTTGAGGTATTAAGCTCTACAAATATCGATCTCGATCTTCACACAGTCACCGAAATTTGCATCTACAGACAAAAGGTCAGCCGGGCTGTTGCAAATGCGTTTGACATCATACTACAGGAACTATAGGGTTAGGGTTAGGATATATATAATAACTTATTTAGACTGATCTAAATCTAGATTTTTGCATAAAAAAACCAAAAAAAATGCGTTTGACCCGGTTTCACATGTAAATACAGCTGACTGCCATTTGCGCACATGCGCATTAGGCCGGTTGACCTTCTGTCTGTAGACGCATGTGTCACCAAACAGCAGTTTCTCTCGTCTGAAGCAAGCGCAAAACTCTTTTGTACTTCCGATTTTACTGTGACTATTATTGTGCAGGATCTGTATTGCAAATTATTATTAAACTGCGACTGTCTCGTGAACTCAGTAAAAGTCGGCAGTCGAGCGGCCAAAACTAGGAAAGTTGGCGACGACCAAAAAGTCAGAATTCCAACTAAAGTCGGAAGTTTGACATTCCTGTCAATATAGTGCAGAAGCTGAATGACAGCTTGATTGGTAACATATAATGATTCTATGATCTAATATCAGGGATGTCAAATTGTTTTCACAAAAAAATTGGAAAATTCATGTGATCACTCAACTGCATAAGTGCTACAAACTTCAATCTTGATGTTCTAACAGCGGCCAGCCAAACACTGGTTTGGCTTTCATTCGGAGCATGCCTGAAATTCTATCACACTTCGGGTTTCCCCTTGTTATTGTGCGGGACTTGAATTGCATTAAAAATTGCTTTAAAACTGATTGGCCAGTGGGCTCTACAAAAAATTGGCAGTTGATCAGCCAAAAATAGAAAAGCCAGCGAAAACCAAAAAGTCAGATTTCCGACTCAAGTCAGAATTTTGAAATTCTTCTTATGTGCAAAATCTGCAATTTAAGTTTTGCTCAGGCATTACATTTTTCTAACAGTAAAAAAAAAAAAAAAAAAAGAAATAATCATTGATGATGCCTTCCTCAACTAACCATCACATATGTTACATGAAAATAATAAATCATAACAAAAACAGATGCAGTGACAGAGGACCGATGTTCATCCATTACTAATGAGACTTTCAAATCAAAACTGTTATCACCAAAAAGTCAGCCATTTATCAGGTCATGCGGACGTTGTCCAACTATGTAAGACACCAGTTGAAAAAAAGAGAAAAATCTCCGCATTATATGTTAAAGGAAATTTGCAAGTTTTCACAGGAATCTGGGAACATATGCCCTCAGCAATGCTGTCATCATAATCATCCAGTGTAACTATTTTCCAGATCTAAATCATGAACAGGTGCCCTAAAACATTAGTCTTTCTAAGAGCATAGGCCTATTATTTGTTGTTGTCGATACTTTGATTTTCTATCAACAATTCTCACACAACAATTCAACATGTTGTCAGGCATGAGGAACTAACTGCTACAGACTCTGATCTTGATCTTCAAACAGGGACCGAACACTAGTTCCGAAAGAACCAACTACTGGCTCGACTCTTTCCCCGAGCATGCACAAAAGTCTGTTGTATTTCCATATCACTGATATTGTATGAGACTTGTATCGTATTAAAAAATTATTATAAAACCCCAATCAGACAATGGGCTTGGTAAAAGTCGACAGAGAAATGGCCAAAAAAAAAAAAAGTCAACAACGATGGAAATCTGACTTAAGTCAGAAGTTTGTTGCAGTAAGCATAGACTGAAAACACTGCAAATTACCCTTCTTTTGTTCCTGCTTTTTGTTCTTGTTGTCTTTCTTCTGTGCTGGTTCTTTTCTCTTCTTGGCGAAAAGGACAACAATGGTCATTCCCTTCAGCTGCTTGTCCTGGCATTTATCATGATACTGTTTCGCTAACTCAGGGGACGAGAAACTGACAAAACCGTAACTGGGGATGAAAGGGGAGCGATCATTATTCTCAATATTATCTCATGAAACAAGAATTCAAGAACACAGTGGTACTATGATTTACAAGAATAATTCATTCTGTGACCGAGCTCATAACTCAATTTGCTCATATATCAAATCAATTTTCCCCATTGAAACTGACTGAAACACCATTAATCCATCCCCCCTCCCCCCTCCAAATTTTCTTCAAAGGTGTTTTCAATTTTTTTTTGTTTTTCTATGATTTCACATTTTAATTCAATGAACATCATCTTTTTCTTCTTCTCAACACTATTCTTTGCACTCTCTTAGGATCCATGATTACAAAAAAGACATTTTGTAAAATAACAGCATCAAATGCGATCACAACACAGCAGAAATGTTTGCATGGTGAGGTAAACATACTGAGAACAATTAATGGCGGGAAACCAGCATTCACTGCACCAACTAGCAGCAGCGTATTTGAAACTCGTTCGTAACTTGGATTTTGGCTCACAATTCAAAGCAAAAAATCGACTGCGTGATGTTGTGGAAATCTCGTAATTTGATGCCCTTGTAAATCAAGATCCGATCCCATCGTATACAGATTTGGCTGATCCTAGCACTGTTTCCATCATAGTTCTCAACAAAGCATTTGCTTTGGTATTCATGAGAAATACAAACACTGTGCAATCCAGACAGCCTGACATCACAGGGGGAAAGAAAATTTGGTTAGGCCAGATAGGGTGTCAGAATAGTGATGTCATGTATGAAAAAAGAACATCATTTGTTATCTCCCTTTAATATGCCATGGCTTATAGCATTAATTCTAAACTGAAAGGGACATTGACGATGGCACAATTAGGCTTCTTACATTTATGTATCCAATTATATATGAACGTTCTTCATCATTGCATATTGCTTACTAGAAATATTTTCTATTGATTTTAGCTAACACACATGATGTGCTGTTCACAGGTGTGCATTATTCAGTAGCAAGATCATAAAAAATGTTCCTGCTCTTTTTTTTGGAAATGCTTTGTTGGCCCATTTACTGTTTCTTTCCACATGAGCCATGCAATTTGTTAGCACAGTGGTCTCCACCTAAGAACCCGGTTGTCGGGAGACAAAAAAAAGCGGGCTCTTAGGCGGACGGGTTCTTAGGCAGATATTGAAAAGTTACGCAACCCGTCTGACCATAGACCGTCTTCACTACTGTGACTAGTTGATCGTTACCGTTAGTTAAAGATTTATCTATGCGAATAAGTACAGCTTTCTTCCCTGTGTGTATGTTATAATTAATTAGATATAGCAATTCCTGATCTTTTTTTAGCATATAGTTACACCAATACTGTCCAGCGTTTAAACGCCATATGAGTTTTCACATAATGGTATCACTGTTGAAAACATGATATTGCTATGCTACTCCGCGGATAATCGCACGAGTGACCCAAGTGTTTACAGGCCGGCCGAAGTAGCAGAACAGCTGACCAGCCAGGAGGCTAAACTTACTCCTGCTTATCCACAAAGCCAATCACAAGTGCTGTCCCACGTGTTGTCATACAAAGAAATGGTTACGTATTAGTCAACAACGTGGCCTGATTATGCAGCCATACATCAACCATCACTTCCATTCCTTTGTCTACCTGTTCTCTCCACCCCTGTCCCCATTTTACTGCAATTTAGCATTGTGCATTTCTCTCAAGTGGACAGTATGATGTGGAATGATACCTAAGTACTCATGTGTCTTGGCCCGACACCGGGCTCTTAGGCGGATTTTTTTATTTGGGAGTGCCCGGAGCCAGTTCTTAGAGGGGCAAAGTATAGAGGAAAAATTCCGTTTCGCAGTAGAGATGGGTTCTTAGGCGGACCAGGCTCTTAGGCGGAGGGTTCTTAGGCGGAGACCACTATATAATCAACCAAACTTACAACTGTGGTAAAAATGAACAAAAATGAAATGCAAAACTTGTAAGATCAAGTAGATTTCCAGACTAGATCCAAGAACAGCACAATGCCTACCATTTATGACTCTAGTAATGGAAACACCAACTGATAAAAAAACTAGCCAGTGCAAACCACATACCAAGCATGCCCACAGAACCCACTACAGCTCTTATTATGTAAGCACTGGTTAAAATCTAGGCTTGCAATGAACTCACGAATTGTCCCACTTTAATCTCCCATCACTGTGTCATAACGCTGAATAAGACTGTGACCTGCCTAGTGGTGAGTTCCCTGCCCTAGTCAGTGGTAATGCAATCTAGGGAAACACTCATTCTCGCTTTGTCCTCAGTCTCAACCAGGAGACAAGTATGTGTTACATACAAATCAGTAACAAAATTGTGTATGGGAACTAAGTTTACTCATTTAGGATCCAGCTAAACAGATTGGGCTTGCAAGTCTGTTTGAGCTAACCAGGTTTTTTTTTAAACAAAGAAAATGAAGAAAAAACAGCCGGGACCAAAGAAATTGGTCGAGCAAGCTGGAGTGTTGAGTAACCCGTGATGGCGCTAAATGGAGTGCACAGAGTTGCTTTTTTTTTTTTTAAATATGCTAATCTACCATTTCAAGTTGTAGCACTTGTGACCCTGTATCTCTCCCATAACTGTCACAAGGCAATGGCTTAAGTAAGGTAAGCCAGTCAAGAGAAGAAGTTTCCAATTCTACAAAATCTATTCAGTAAATGTTATTTGGAAAGACTCTACTATAAGAATTTATGCCCATCTGCTGCAAGTAAAAGCATAGTTAGAAATTTGGTTCCAAAATGATACTAATCTTTTATACATACCCATAGAGTTTTTTGTCTTTCTGTCGCATAGGCAATGTGATTTCACTGGCCTTTGGGAAAATTTTCCTCAAATCAGTTTCTGTTGCATCACCAGGTAAGCCTGCCACATACAATCTGAGGGGATCAACATCCTCTGCAACATTTAAAAAAAAAAAAAAGGACCTTACACATGATGTAGTCAAGAATTTCCATCAACACTGCAAACCACAGGGATGTCAAACTATTTTCACCAGAAAGTTGGAAAATTTGTTGTCGATACTTTGACTTGTTGATTTTCCATCAACAACACTCACACAATCATTTGACTGCATATTGTTAATTGTAAGAAACTAAGTGCTACAATCTTCGACCTACATCCTCAAACAGCAGCCGACATTTGGAACATGCACAAAATTCTATCACAAAATTCTGGTTTCACTGTTATTGTGCAGGACCTGTATCACATTAAAAATTAATATAAAACCCAGATCGGCTTGTATGTTCAGCAAAACTCAGCAGGTGATCAGTCAAAAGTGGAAACGTCAGCAACAAGCAAAAAGTCAAATTTCCCACTAAGTCAGAAGTATGACATCCCTGAAATAACTAAATGTGATCCGTAGACAATTTCATTATTTCATTCCTCTGAAAGATCTTCAAACATCTCTTCAAAGACATGCATGACTTAATACTCATCCTCTTTCCCTGATCATTCCACACACAATCATCATGTTTCACATTCCAATCCTGAGAATACCACAGAAGATAGAAAAACTATTGATTTGGCTTTCATCTAGATATTTCATCCCAGACTTCTCTTGCTTGCACCTGTAATGAACCATTTTCACCACCAGCCGAGTTAACTTCCCTTTGCTAGGTCCGCAAGGCATAAAACTAGCATAGCAAAGAAGAAAAAGAGCCATTTTTATACCTCTTATTTAAAACATGTAATAACATGTGTGGATAAATTATCGTGATAAGAAGAACATTCTCGTAACATCATGAATTTTTCAGAATTTTCTGATGAGCATATTTCAGTTAAAAAGCAATGACTTTTTGTTCCTTCTTTATAATGGTTATTTTACAGCTCATGTAAACTACCAAAGGGATGTAATTTGTCTGACTGAAAAAATGGCTCATTCACCTGTCCTTATTTCAGATGATTCACAGGGTGAAGAATTAACTTCATGCCAAAACCCAAACCTAGAGAGCCACAAGATCACCTTTCTTGGTCTCCTTGCCACTGACATAAATCTGCCTCACTAGAAATAGTAAACTTAAACAATAACGGGCGTGCAATTTCTATCATCAAAACACATACCTGGTTCCGTTTTTCTCTTCTGGTTCTGGAAATTGCTTTTAGACCCAACATAGTCTACAACAAGTTTGTTGCCTCTGATTACCGCCTCTCCCAGGATGTTGAAGTTTTTTTCTGCTGTTGCTTCATTTGCAAATTCAACAAAGGCATACCTGGAATTAAGAAAGAATCAAATTTATCACATATATATATAGCATGCTCTACATGAAATTGCTAAAAAAAAAAAAACAACGGTTGACTGTTGAAAATTTTTTTTCCAAAATGTAATCAATGCATTATTCTTGTGTATCTGTCCATAAGAAATCATGGAAATGTGCGGATCCAAACAAAAGAGATGGTACACATGTATGTCCTTCGGTAATATGTCATGATTTGCTAAACCATAATTTCATCAACCAGAGCATTTTTGCTGAAACCTCCAGGTGAAAGAAGATTTATAGGGAAGGCAGAGATTAAAAATCTAGTTCATTAATTCAATCTGACACTCCTTGCAAGAATGATATTGTGCACTGTGTACACATTGAATTAATACAAACACAAGTCACATAATAATATATAAAACGTGTACTTATAACTGCCATGAAATTCAAGCAACACTGACACACATACAAGCATCAGGTATTGATATATGTGCCAATACAAGAAGAACACACTGGTGTTGTAACAAAATAAAGTATTTAATTTTGTTCAAAAAAATTTACATTTCTCACTGACTAAATGAACAGTGCATGCATGGCCTTATATTCTTACCCCAAAGGTTTCTGTGCCTTCTGTTTGTATAAGTTGGACTTGATCCGAAGTCTGACTTGCTTGATATCCTTGGAAATTGCCTTGATTTCTTTCACAGAGCAGTCTCTGGGCAGGTTTTTCACAAACAAAGTTTTTGCATCACGGTCATCTGCAAAATTTATATTATAAAAAGAATATTCATGAAGTTCATGTAGCTAATTTTGTTTTGAGTTTACTGCACAAAGATCACAGGCAAAGACTACAGTTGAATCACAATGAACTGACAATACTTCAACATACAAGGACTCGTAACTGAGGAAACTCTCTACAACCATGAATTTAAAAACAAAACTAATAGGTACTAACCCTTTAACATTTTTTTTTCTCCCATATTCCTGAACTTAACCCTGACAAAAAGGAAAGAAAAAAAAGCACTAAAATTTAAAAACATCTGAACCATTTATTATATGACTACAAACAGGTTAAAAAGGATCACAAATTTCATAATCGGCTATAAAAATAATGGTACGTGTCATTCAGTTATGTGTTATGATTTATTGATGGAGTCAAAAGTTGCTACTTCCCAATTTATAATACCATATAGCTTTTATTTTAAAGATATAATTTTTTTTCATGCTCAAAATAAAATAATTGCAATAACTTACCTTTCCTGGCCTGATCTGTTGTCACGGCTTGTTTGGAAACTGCTGCAAAAAAAAAATTTAATCAAATTTGCTGGTAATTTCTAAAATATTAAAATCAAATGACATGCTTATTGGTATTTTAATTTAATAACTTCGAGGTAAAATAAATAATTAAAATGTTTCTCTGCTCTCCTATGCTAAGACATGTTAACCCCATCATCATCTGTCCTCCTATAGATCCCGAACTTTAAGAAACCCATTTCCACTAGAATATACAAATACGGAGATAATATTTATACTGATATAAGATTTATGGATTTGTGAAATCTATAAAGAAAAAAAGAAAAGAGCCACTATTTACACGTACTACTGATAGCTTTAGATGTGCCTGGAGTTTGTGGAGATTTCTTTGCCTGGGGTTCCAATCTGGCTTTTTTATTTGTAGGCTCAGAAACTTCTTCATCCTCATCCTCCTCATCATCAGATTCGTCTTCATCATCATCATCCTCATCAGCCTGCGGTAATTTCCTCTTCGCAGACAGCACCTGGGGTTCCATCATAGCTTTTTTATTTGTGGGCTGAGCAGTTGCTTCATCCTCTTCTTCATCGTCTTCTTCGTCATCGTCCTCATCATCTTCATCATCCTCCTCCTCCTCATCATCATCTTCATCATCTTCTTCATCGTCATCATCATCATCATCATCATCATCTTCTTCTTCTAGCTGACCTTTAAATAAGCCAACATTCTGCACTTCTCCTAAATCCTCAACATCCACGTCACTGTCCTCATTATCTTCATCATCATCATCGTCATCCTCATCCTCTTGATCTCCATTTGTATGTTTGAGTTGTTTCGTCTGTTGTGGTGTCAAGGAATTTCCTTTAGGTGTACCCTTGTCCTGTTTTCCTTTCCCACCACTTTGCTGCTTGGCTGCTTTCAATGCAGGACTCTGTTGCTTTGGAGTCTGACCTTTCTGCATCTGCTGCTTTCGACCGGGAGTGTTCAAACCCTTGGGTTTTTGGGGCTGAGGGGTAGAGAAGGCAGGTTTCTTCTGCTTCATAGGTTGTAGAGCTGTATCTGAAAGCTTTCTCTTTTGTTGGTTTCCTAGGAGGAGAAAAGATACCCATATTCGTGAAGCAAGGAGTTTTACATTTTCATATTCATGAAGCAAGTTCATAAGAAGTTTTACATTTTCAATTCAAAAAGAACAAAATATGAAAAATTCCTGATCTTGAGTTTTGAGCAATTCACTCAGTTCAAGAATACTCAACAGTAGATTTGTTCCGACGAAGCGAATGGCTGGAAATCCCCATCTAATTTTAGTAGGGGGATACAAGCACTCCAAACTGTTCACTATCATTGACATGGAAAACATATAAAAATGCACGGGACCGGTGACAATTGTTCTTGGATCTCGTGGTGGAGCAGTAACAAACATCAGTGAGTGTTCTATTTTTAGCAGAGGAGTACAAACACTCCAGCTGGGATTTCCAGGTTTTTGCTTAGTCGAATATGAACATGAAAATGAGAGGGTTTAGGAAGTGTGTAGTGGGGCATAAACTAACTACAATGAAAGCTCGAATGTTTAACACCTGTAACAACAAAAAGTTGGTATAAACAGCAAAATTTCAAATCCACATTCTTCTTGCTATATGAATGATATAGCTATATAATTACAGATTACATGAGCAATCACAACTGAAGATCAAAATACCGGAGATTTTTTTTACATGAACACAGATGATTTTGGTACTCTACTGATCTAATGTAGCTGTGAAACTCACCAGGCATGCTTTTGTCCGCATGCCTACACGTTATTCCACTTACCATGACCCGTTTCCCTCACAGCAAGCTTTCTTTGTTAGTATAAATTACAACAGCACATTGTACATTGGTATCTAACTGACAATAAGAATGCAAGTACAATAGGCCTTCTGACGACATGCGCAGAATGCAATACGGCACCTCTGGTATCAGCATGCATGTGGTCTATTCAGATTTGTTGAGGGATGTTAAGCCTATGCACCTATCATCCTATGTGCATACTGTCAAATAATGATCGTCTACATTTGATAGCACTATAGCAGATAATGCAATTCACTCTGGTCATAGCCACTGTAAACAAATTGAAATGAATTCAGTCAGCATCGATCAAAAGACGCCATCACTAAGAGAATGAAACATAAGTGCAAAATCAAAACCTCTGCTGAGATATGCTGCCTGAAACAAATCACTGTACGTTGCCCGTGTCCTCCACGGCATAAGGAAAGTAATCATGTAAAAATTATGTTCTAAAACTGTATTTTCTTTTGTGATCTTAACCTTAATTACTTCTCCCTTTACTGGAATAATGAGACCTCAGGTGTGCTGTGAGAATTTGTCAGGACAAAGAATGTCACGAGTTTCACTGCAAATATTGCATAATATGCAAAAGGAAATAACTGGCTCATACAAAATGTTTTCAATGAGCTGACTGCTGTGGAGCCTGAAAGCAAAGCTTGTGATAAAGTTAGTTTTCTTCCTAAAACATAATATTATGAAAAGATTAATATTCGCATCACACACATGCGTAATGTGATAAAAAATAAAACAAGTTTGATCCACAGCATGCAATTTACTTGCAGCTCAAAAGATATTCCAAATATCTACAATACATGTACTTATCTTTTGCTGTGATAGTTTGTGATAATTATGTACATGTATGTTAAAAGACTTGCTTGAATTTGGATTTATGTGCACAGTAAGAAAGATAACCACACAATCCTACATAGGAATGTTCTTTTACATCCATATAAATAAATCAAGGTCACTGGAACTGCTTTTCCTCATCTAGTCAAGTAATATTTCTTATGGGGGCGGTACAGCTACCTTAAATTACAAACACACAATTATTTTACACTGACCATTGTGGTGAGTCTTGACAAAACAGGAAGCTTGACAGGCTGACATGCAGTGCATGTTACAGTGATCTCCACCTAACCCACCACCTAAGAACCCAATCCACCTAAGAATAGGCACTATGTGCTGCAAAATGACATTTTTTCACTATAATTTATTTGCCTTCAGTTGCAAAAAGTTTCTGTAGAATAAAAAAAAAGAAATCCACTAAAAACCCAGTGTCAGGCCAGGATACCCACAGGTACACATGATTCAATTTCACTTCAGCACCTAGCGTGTTGTTGTAAGGGGATCAGTGGAGTCTATTACATTTTTTGTTGTTGTTGTTCTCTTTGGTAAAAACAGAAGAAGGGTCATATAGGGGGAGGGGCATGGGAAGGCTTAAAGGTAACACTGGGACTAATGCATGTTGCCACCAGCGACAGATCCCAGATCAAAGACTCTGTTGTAGCTAACCTATGAATGTTTTGGTTTCATGGTCGATTATGACCAACAACATAAACAAAGCGGTTATTGTGACCGATTAATCGACTGAGTCCATGACTGATGTACCCGGTTATCGTGACTGATCATGCACAGGCTTGGTATTCAGCGCTCTTCCCCGTTGTGAATTGAGGATCCAAGCTTATTTTACGGCTACAGTCCCCAACTAGCCCAACCTCCCCCCTCCTTCCAAGGCCAACATTATTCTAGATCTAGCCGTCTCCAACACAAAGTACGTAAAGCATAGCATAGACTTACTCATACATAAGTACGGGTCGGGAACATTTCCCGGATTCCATGCATGAACAATAGTATGATGACTAGATCTAGATCTAGACTAGAGCCTATCGTCTAGGCTAGGCCTTAACATGGGACCAAGATTCAGAAGCCAGTTTGTGAAAATAATGCCAATTTGATCGAGTGCTAGTTCCATCTATCGGGCGTTGGCTGCTTAGCATTCCATGCTTGTTTTACCGCATGTGTTTGTAATGTAGATCTACCCAACCGATCAGTGAATTTCGGCTTTGACTAGACTAGGGGCCGTGTTTATAATCGTGCCTTAACTGGCCTGAGTTATGAGTACTCCTAACGCTAGTTCTCACGTAGTTAGGACAGGCCCTTTCCGTGCTACTTATAATCGCCTACTTAGACCACTACTAGCTACACTTGTCAGAAGAGATGTTTGGGCACGAAAACAGCTGCAAAATGCAAATGCGCATGCAAGATTGTGCAATAGATGCTGCGCGCGTGCTGCGAGCCATATGCGATGGACCGAATTGGTCATGGCGCCTGCTGGGGGAGCCCGCTGGATTCTAGAAGAAGCGTGCATACAATAAACATACACACACACATACAAGGCAGGTAGGGAATTTAGGATAAAAACTCTTGGTTATGAGTGATAGACAATACATTTAAAGCCCCTTGAAAATAGATGCCTTCCAAATTATAATAGCAGTATCAATTATTAAATTAGGAGGGAAAAATAAATTTAAATAAATGGTAACAGTAGATGATACAAAAGGGGACTAAAGGAAGGCCTACTGAAATTCACCACACATTAGGTTTGATGCTAATCAGTGAATGATTCGAAAGAAGGAAGGCGAAAATGCAAAAACGATGAAAAGAAAACATGGATGGTTTAAAACAATAGAGGTTAACAAAAAAGAGAGAAAGAAAGAAAATCAATGTATCTGGGTTGTAAATGTGCGAGTAGAAAACAAATGAGATGCTACTGTAAAAACATACATAGGAGGAAAACAAAAAGGACATTGATACACTGACAAACGAGATCCCATTTTCTGTTGGTGTTTGATGTGGTAGATCTAAATGTTTTCATACAAATTACTTTATATTGTAATCTCTGACATTATAAAAGTGCAAGGAGACGGCTAGAAGCTTTGGGTGGTTAGAACAGCGCATATTGTCGTTTATTAAAATTTTAGTTGAGTTGATGATTTAATTTTATTTTATTTCTGTTGTTTAACGAAATCTCTACTGTCAAAAACATCAAACGGAATCCGTCGGTTGCGTAAAATTCGTTGACATCATAATTATACCTTCTTAAGGTTAGCAGTGTTTCCTGCAGCGTCTCGCTTAAAAGGATGTGGGCACCTTTCCTCTAGCCTCTGGCTCGCTTACAACTCCCTTCCTCTGTCCTCTTTACCTGTCGTAAGTTAGAACCGAAGTTACGACAGAGCTCGAGCCTAGTCGAGTGATATAAATACGACGTAAGCGCACGGCGGCGAGTTACAGCTGTCGTAAGCTTACGACTGGCTTACGATACAATTATAAATACGGTCCTAGGACTGGAGGGTCAATGCGTCATGTCGGGTCTTCGCATCACCTATGTCCGCATCATGTCAGACTGTACCAGTTTGTACTAAAATTGGCTGATTTCAATAGCTCTGTGGTCAGAAGAAATAAGCCAATGTTGGTGCAAATTGGTACAGTCTGACATGATGCGGACATTGGTGACGCGAAGACCCGACGTGACGCATTGACTAGATCTAACTCAAGACTCCTGGTCTACTCGCCAACTGTGGGTCTAAATTATATGGGGGCAGGAATAAAACAGTGAATGCAGCTAAGCCAGTAATATTTACCTTTATTCTTTATCGCCATGGTGACCCTGAAAATTCAATGTATCTGCCAACTTTACAAGATCTGGTTTGGTCTCAAGCAAGGAAGCACATGGTTTATTCGTCAACGTGCAGGTTCTATTTTTAAACACACCAAAGTTAGCTTACCAATAGGACTGTCACCTGTGGGTCTAGCATCGTTACTTTGTACTTCTAAATAGGTCTACATTACCCTGTAGATCAAGTTCTTTGAGATCTAGTCAGTTACGATGGAATGGTGGAATATGATTTTCCTCCATCTTAATATTATTGTCAGTATTCGCTCTCAACTCTTTCAATGCAATCATTTTGCTGCCTCGTCTGTGTTGGAAGCCTTAACAAGCCGAACTTTCAAATCACAGCTGATAACGAGTTAATACGAGTTATAGAGATAATATGAAATCATTGCAGTCCTGAAAAAAAAAAACGTAACCTCGGAAAGAATAAAGTTCTGTTATATAGGCTTATCTATCTGAATCCCTCTCTATGTGAAAGATTGAATGAACGAAGACGCCACAACAGACCTACATGTAAGTCTACATACCTCTAGTCCTTGTTTTAGTATACCGGTAATGCAAACGGACACACATTCATAATGTTGCATATATGAATTATAACATGTAAGATTTAAAACCTGAAACTCAGAACAAAATCTAAAACTAAGACACAAGTCAATAGGCCTAAGATTGGAATGCGATCGTGTATCGACACCTAAAATTTAAAATGCTGATATTATTATAAATTAATTATACATGCACATGCAGAATAGCCTCGACCAGTCTTATGAAGACTCGGAGAGAGCACGGAGAGAGGTATGAGCAGGCTATGAGGGACGATAATTCTACTTCTAGCTCGATGAAAATGATAACTAGTGGGAAATACCACACAGAGGCAACGTCCAGAACAAAGTATCGGTAACATGTCTAAAAGTTACATGCCGAACCATCCTATTTGAAAACTGTTTTAAACGTCCTACAATGACAAAATTTGACCGGCAGGCTTTAACACAATAATGTAATAAATATTTCACTGCAGAAAAATCACCATAGGTTATGTAGAATAAGATCCCTCTGATTTCCACAACAGCAGTGTCCAATAATTCAAATCTGCATTGGTAAGCCACTGCTATTACAGCTGCCCTTTCCCAAGATAACGTTCATGAATGATGTCATTTATGCAGAAATGTAAACTACTAACTCCAAATATTGATGCATTTTAGGGAGAAAAATGTAGTTTATCTCAGATTAAATGTGCATGAAATATTTGTTAATCTGCAGATAATGCATTAAAAATTTAGTGTGTCGGCAAGTGGAGAATCATGGATTCCCTTGGTTTTAAAGGAAAATCAGTCAAACATGTAAAATAGCTAAGCAGCATTAAAAAGTTGTCGATGAATTGCATTCTCATTCCTCGGTGAAATGACTAAAATAACCCCATTCAAGTATTTTAAATCTTTTTTTTTCTCTTCCGTTCCTATTGTCTCCTATTTTATTTATTTTTCCCCTTTAACCTTAGGCGAAAGACCACGATTACGGGACATCTTAGGTCAGTTCATGACTTTAAATGCAGTATGCAAGCTAGTTCTCATCTGAAACTGGTCTCAAGTAAGAAATCAAAACCTGAGAAAGCAGTTATGGCGCAAACGCCTTGCTTAACACAAACATAGACTCACGAGGACTTGCAACAGCAAACTTTACATTCCTTACTTTCATTTTTTTTTTTTTTTTTGGTGTTGACTCATCATTAGTTATCTGCTCTTGGAACTATTTTCCTCCTCTTCAAGCTATCGAAAATACATGCCTTTTTAATATATAACATAAAAGGCTTAAGTTGCGATCTGGTCAAGTTATTCATTGGCTAACACCTGTATGTAGTGTATGCCCAGAATCTGACTTTTTATGTTGTGTCAGAATACACTTGTTACATATACCTAATAAAGGTAATCATGTTTATGTGTTTATGTGTTTGGACAACTCCAAATTGTCTTCTCCCCAAAAGAGCAGCTATTAATAGCGGTCTGCTCTTAGCTGTTGGCCTTTCAACCTCCAGAGGCTTGGTTATCTCAGATCTACTTTGGGTCAAAGCTTGCACCACACAAAGTGGGTAGATCCAGGTTGGATGAGGACAGTCGAGTCGACACCACTGCGCTTCACCACACTGTATGTATGTGTGTGTGGGGGGGGGGGGGGGAGGGGCGGAGGGGGAGGCCCAGTGGCTCTGTGGTTTGGCGTTTGCTCATGGAGAAAACAAGCCGGGCTCGACTCGCAGGTCCT
>JBCEWB010763195.1:0-16635 GCA_039654565.1 Peronia peronii | reverse complement strand
CCCCCCCCCCCCCCCCCCCCCCCCCCCCCCCCCCCCCCCCCCCCCCCCCCCCCCCCCCCCCCCCCCAAACAAACCACTTTTGACAGCCACTGGGAGTTATGACCCTGATGTAGCTGAGACTTTAGAAAATGTCAGGAAGTTAAAGGCCAAAACATCTAATGAAAGAACCCACCTTTTCTCTGAAGACCATCACCTGTATCGCTCCACCAGACGAGTTTTCCTGCCATTGAGATGAGATTTTTCACAACTTTAACCATTTTATGTCCTTATGTTTTGATACGGATGAAAGGTACTCTGTTTTATTGTACCGGACTCAAAATGGGATCACGTCAACGAACTGGGGGATTTTTAGTTCAGGACTCTGTTGGATGTGAAAACCCATGAAACGACAGGGGACCAGATCATGTTACGATCCAGGTGGCTCTACCTGAGGTCCAAATTTTACCTGTGTAGGAGGGCCACCATTAAGTTAATTTTCTTTCATTCACTTGTGTTTTAAAAGGCATAACAACTCCTGATTTAACAATAATATACATTCCATTGCACGACCATGAGATTCTTAAAGATATGAATTTTTCAGCAGTATCATTTTCCCATAAATAATATTTAAATTGTTACATTAACCACTCATTATTGAGTAAAATTGTGTTTGTTGACGAAATTTACATGCTTTTTCTGATAAGGGGTATTGCCCTTATTCCAGCATAAAACTGAACAAGATTTTGTATATTTGTACAGAAAAGGTTCTGAAAGCAGGGCATGCAAAAATTTCTGAAACCCTCTCGTTCTGTCTTGGACAGTATGGAACTATACAATAAATTTTGTGTGTACCGCCTACCACCTTCCAACATCAGGTGATAGGACTTTTTCAGGCATTACAAGCCCTCTGTACTATAGGATATTTATATGGACACGTTTCTTTACTCATTTGAGACTGGCCTGTTTTTCTGTCTTTTCACCGTTAACACATTAGGAATTTTATTAATGCATTCGTACACATACACATATTGCAAATTGATTGTGAGTGGACATCTGTAATACCTTTTTTAGTGCCCACATGGAAATGATGAAAATGCCTTTCTGAAAGTCTTTTACATTTTCTGTTGTCTGATTAAACATCCTCTGCCATGAAGTGACAGAAATATCTAAGTTTATTTGTGTGATCCTTATATGAATGGTTCAGTCTCAGATTTCCATGAAAATAAGTAAAATGAATATAGGTTCACAATTTCTTACTATGGGATCAAACATGTCATTTTGCAGTTTTTTTTTTCATTGTTGCTTTATTATGCAAAATCAAGTCTGCATAATTTCAGTACCACAAACATGAAAACAACTGCAGAAGTCGTATAATAATATCACCTAGATTCTTTCACTGTTGCTGTATACAATGCAATACAAAGTTCAAATAATTTGAGAGTGAAACAAAAAAATACAGCTTTTGAAATCATACAGGTCTATGTCACTGAGCTTCCTTCACTGTATTATACTATACCAAAACCACATTTCTTTCAATTAGTATGAAATAAATGTAACAACAGCATTAGAACAATAGTTTTAACTTTTTTCATCTCTTTCTTCAAAATTATCTACATAAAAGGAGAATGCAAAGGAAGCTGTGGTTATTTAGGTATGAAGTCCTTCATCAGTATTTTGTGCAAAATTTCATGCTTCTTTTTATGCTAAGTTAACTTTAACAGTGCAGAAGTTCTGTCTTTTTTTGGCGGGCTGCAAATTTTTTGTTCATCATACTGAAGATTAACCTCCTATAAACATGAAAAACACTTTGAAAACTCATGGTGGAATAGAGTGAGAAAATTTATTTATATAATTTACAGTAATAAATCATCACCCAGAATACCTACTTCTACAGAAAAGATGATTGTTTCCGGTTACAAATGCTTTTTTCTTGTTACATAGATATGAAATCGCAAATGATATATGAAAAAATATCTAGAAGAAAGAAAAAATAAATGAACACAGCTGTTGCATTAAATCCAAATTCTGATGTTTCATTAAAGAAGAAAATAATTGCGCCTTAATTCTTACAGTTTTATCCGGTGCAGTTGTCTGCCCCCGGTTCAGCCAGGTATGTGGCCATAAATTCAGCCCTGACAAAATAATTGAACGGGTCTTCATGCTGTAGGAGGTTGCCGAACAATGAAAAAACTAAAGAGACAGAAATTGCCTTGAATTAGTTGCTGTTGGATGACAGGTTTTTTTCCTGTTACTTTTTAGAGAACTTATGGCCTAGAAATGCGATTTGGGACTATGCGGGTCTTTTTGGCAGAAAAAGTTGAACACTATTGCCATTACAATTTGAAGACCTGCAATATTTTGAAGATTGAAATTATAGTGCTAGGAAAGCTTTGACATCCCATCTTTGACAGACTCAATTTTTTGTTTTGGAACAGAAGAAGAGCAACAGTGCATTGTGAAAGATCTTGATGATATCACCAGTGAAACATGGGCAAAACTGTCCTACAAGTTCATTGTGGCTGAAAAATGGAATGTTGCAAAATTTGTCTACACAAATGTAAAAAAATCTCCAAGTAGTACACACATGGTGGATCTGGGTGCCTTTTGTAATGCAGAAATGTTGAATTTCTGCAAAAAGTAAGTGTAGAAAACTTAGGTATATGATTGTTCATGGTAATTAAGGTTAAAAGAAGCAGTGGGTACTATCATATGTGATGTAATAAATCTTATATCATAAATTACCTTTTTTTTTTTGGCTGCTTATGTTACAGTGAAATTTGTGACTGAATTATGTAAAGTTGCTGAGTCAATAAAGCAGACTGTTATTCTTGCCTGTATAATTTGAGCTCTGGACACTGTTGAGATTTACTAAAGCCTGTTGTTTCCTGTTATATTCCTGTCTTTTTACCAAGGGTTTATTTTTTTCAAGTTCTGTTTCAATGGACTCTTTTGAATTTCAGCAATGCTATTTTGATGATGTAATGCCAGTCCAGTAAATGAAGAGTTATACATTTCTTGTATCTACTTCATTGTAACCTACATTGTATCAAAACCTCAAGAGTATGCCTCTTGCTGTATGATTAACAATAAGGCCATTGTTGGATTAAGTGGTTTGCAAATGATTATGTAACATTTTTTATATACAGATGGGTCTGTGGCCTTCTTCTATGGTTTCTGATCTCAGGGTCAGATCATAACACCCTCAGATGTCACAAAGGCGACACATACTTTCATGCAAGTGTATTCATCTTGGTGCAGTGTGGCGATTCCCTCCAAAATATGAATTCAGAAGCTTCACGGTTACTGTCATTTATCATGGATATGAAAGTCACTCCAAACAGAGAACTGAATTTGAGAGATGATAAAGGAAATACTGTTTTGCACCATCTAGCGGTTCTCAAGGTAAGTCTTGTGAGACATATAATTTTAACTGGACTCAAAGAAAATGTTTATCAAGAAACTTCATTGGTCAGTGAATGTAAAGTGTAAAACTATATAAGGGTTAATAGAAAGATATATAAGAAAAGTATCCCAATGCAACTCATTTATAACACAACCGTAATTTTTCAGAAAATAAAGCTGAAAATTTTAGAGGTCCTGTTTTGAATATCATCGCTAGTCTAGGAATATAGATCAATTTACCATGTCTAGACTGTGAGTTAGGTGTTTTAATGTGATTTAGAATAAATACAGCTATCCGCTTCAGATGATGCAGTACATCATCAGCATATCATTGTTTTCAACAGGGATCTAAAAATGTCAGGTCATTTTTGGCTGAATACCTTATAGAGAGAGGTGTTGATGTCATGGCAGAAAATAATGACCATCAGAAAGCTATTGATCTTGTCAGGGACTCGGATCCAGTAAGGGAAATTTTCCAGCATTCTTTGAAGGGAGGTGAGATTTTTTTGGCATTTATTTTCTTATGTTATTGTGATGTGAAGAATTCACATGTAAATTAAGAAAGTTTTCTTGGCAATTGCATAATATTATACATACAATTTCCATTTTTCTCTGTTTTCTGCCTCCTTCTGTAACTCCATAAGAACAAAAGTAGAATCCCCACAGCTGAGTATTTAGCAAATTTGCCCGAAGTCTCAGCATCACACAAAGTTTTAAGGCCAAGGTCGGCAGTGAAAATCAATGTTCAGGGTCAAAATTGTCAATTTTGTGTTCTAGTGATATCTTTATTCTTTGACCTCATATTGATAGTATGGAATGCATTTCTGGATCAAAAGTTGATTCTGAGGACTTAAAATTGTCATTATTGCACAGTGAGGTAAGTGCATAATTGTTTATTTTTTTATCAAAATGCCCTCATTTCATAGCCCAGACATGCAACTTTTCATCAGCAACTTTTCAAATTTAATATCGATACAAAATCTGGCCTCGCACCTCTTAGCCAGTGGTAACCTTTCCCTCCTTCAACGTAATTTTCCATGCCCAAACTCCCATTCAGTTTATAAGGGTTGTGAGAAACTTACACAATCCATTCTGCCTTCATGGTACTTTTTCATCTCACATGTGACCTGTGTGCTCACAGGCTGCACATTGGCTGGTGAGTTAAGGTTGACTGTCTCTATTGGCTCAATGTGTGCAACTAACGCAGTTCAAAGTTCGTTTCCACTTGTAAACTATACCATACTGAATGTTATGCTATTTAGTGTCTTGATGTTGTGCATGTTAGTGTTAGAAAAACAGACTAAGAGGCAGGCTTATCAGGAAGAGCGCAAGAGCCAGAAGGCAGAGAGAACTGGAAGAACTTAAGTTGGTTCTAGCTGTGTTTTTGGTGGATTCTGAAGGGAATAATCACTACAGACAGACATTGTCATGGGAAAAGAGACTGACACTCACTATACTTTCAGAAAATTGTGATTTACTCAGAATGTGCCTTTATTGCAATCAAACCCAAATTTTGTAAAATCTGCCCATGGGATTTATTTGAAACGTACAGGAAGTGTGCAGCAGTGTAGGATACAGATGTTGTCTGATGTTTTTTTTTTAAATCCGAGAAAGTTTTTTTTCCACAGTTCTTTTCTTCTCAAAAATGTGAAAATTTGCATATATTATATAGTGGAATTTCTAAAAAATAGCAATAAATACATTTTACAAAATATCCGTAAAATGATCAGACAAAATCTATATACTGGACGAAAGAATGTTTCTGCAAAATTTGGTGATTTTGTGACTGATTGTTTTTAGAAATTTGGGTTGAAAAGTAGGGAAAAAATAAAAAATGGTGATGTTTTCATGCATTTCCATGGTAACCATGAACATTTTACACAAAAAACTACCCTAGGGTAAATGAGGAATACATTTCCACATGTTTATTGCATTAAAAGAGTGTTCAACTCAAATATGTTGATTTGGCTTTCACTGCCAACCTTGGCCTGAAGGAAGAGGATGATTTTGTAGTGGAGATACCTTAGATCAAATAAGATTAAGGTTGATAGGTTGGGGTCATAAATGGAAGCTATTTAGAGTGAGAGTGTGATAATAGGAACATTGTCACTAGCAATGTAAGAAGCTTCCATCATATCTGAGCTAGGCAAAGTCTTAGCAAGGTATTGTGTAACTCATTCATTCATTCATTCATTCATTCATTCTTTCAATATTTGAACATTTCAGAAAAAATTATATATCAATGCCCTTTTTTTCATCTAAAAGAGGCCCAAATAAACAAGCTGAAGAAGAGCAAAGAACGTGGGATAGCCAAAGATCAAGGTCCAGCACAAACAGATTTTGATGAATATAGTAAAAAGAACCTGCAACAGAAACATGACAGCCATGTAGAAAAACCAGTGGCACATGAATGTGATCAGTGTGAAAGCCTACTGAAAAAAGCACTCAAAAGTGAGCAAGAGAAGAATTATACAGAAGGTAAATGCTTACGTTTCAGACTTGATCGATACTAAAATAATAGAAGAGCATGTCTTCAGTGAAAGTGTTAAGAAGGAGTTTGACTTGACCATCTGTGCAAGGCCTACCAAACTGTTATGGATTTAAAAAGTTTAGTAAATTAATATGTCTTTGAAAAAGATTTTAATAAACTACACTCTGTTTTGAAATACAAGTATGCCTTTTTCTCAGGCTATTTTCCAATATTTCTTGTCCTTTTTTTTTGTTCATATTACAGCCTGCAGAAGCCTGGTAAATATTGTCAGGAAGCACCATGATGTAGATCCTCGTCATAAGGGATTTAGAGATTCCAGTCTGAAAAAAATTGCAGATCTCTTGGCATCTTACTCTACCCCAGGTAAACCTTTGCATATTATCCCACTCCTTGTAGGCCATCAGACATGTGCCATGGAACTTCGGCAGGACTGACAGAAAGAGAATTTATGCCAACAGGCTTTTCTTGCAAAATGTTAAAATTTAATTTCTTCCGTTTAAACAATATGTGACCTAGATCATTCCTTCTGGATACCATATTTGCTTCTGAATAAATATAAATGAATTCAAAGAAGCCAGCAAACATATTTATTATTTGCTGAATTATCATGGACAAATTAATTTGGAGACTTCTGATGGGTAAGTAGATCTTTGTGGATGATGGAAATTCAGGATATGACAATTGCTCCCTACTATGTCATTGTTAAAATTGCAATTTTCATGGCAAAATAATAGGTTTTCAGTGTGAAAGAAGTGTTGCAGTGAGAGAAACAAAGATATATTATGTATCATGACCGACCCCCTCCCCCACCCACCCACCCACCCATGTGCCCTTATCACACAAAGGAAGCCAACAGATGAAATGAAAAAAGTTATGTGAAAAAAAGCCGGATCAGTAACATTTTAATAAATCAACAAGGAAATAAAAAATTTATTTATATTCTGTTTGAATTAATTTTGAGCTGAAGTAAAATAAGATGCCCTTACTTGTGTCTGAATTTTTGTTGTCTCACTCGCTTTAATCTCATTGACTCATCATGTAATGCTGCAGTTGAGAGATGAACATGGTCTGCACTGACTTCAGAGTCAGAGATACATAGCTTAGACTTTTGAGAAGGGCCTTTTTACTCAATACATTTTTCTCTGAAAGGCTTTTATATTATAAAATCACAAAATATGTCATTATGCATAAAAATCATTCTTCTATTGTCAGCAAACTGAGAATCTTAAATCCATGTGAATGAAGAATTTGAACACATTGTTTTTCAGCTGGCTGATCAAAGATATGTATATAACTCTTAATGAGACAACACTCAATCATACCAGAATGGTCTAAATGTGTTAGTTCTCATCTTTGGTAAAAGTCTATACTTGTTCAGAAAAAAATATTTTTACATTTCACAAAGATTTGATATCAAAACTAAACTCTGAGAAAAGAGAAAATAATGGTCAACGTTTCAACATGCCACATTCTTGACAACATTAAATTTTAAATGAATAATTTTCAGGCATAATCTGTTCATAAAATGGTAGAGAAAAGTGGATGAGCTATTTTGCTGCTTGCCCTTGAATGCCAAGTTTTCATTTTTTGCAAGTCTGTCATTATCAGGAAATTACACCACCATCAACATGTGGCAAGATTCATGGGGTTAAGCACACACATATATATCATTACCTCTCATAAAAATATGTCATAATTTATTCTGCAAGAGCGTCCTTGTTTCCCAAGAATTGTGTTGCAATGGACTTGTTCATGGCCAGAGATTTGGCCACCATGGTAGCGGAAACCATCTTGCAAATAATGACTTTTAATATGGAACTTTTCAAATGAAAAAGAATGGAAAGGAACTCCATTTTCTTATTCACTTTTAATTATTATTGTTATAAAAATAACTTGCACTATAGTAAACTAATGATAATAAATCACAGTGCAGTATGTTCCACAATGTAAATACAAGAGGTGATTGCTTCTGTCCTGTTACAATTTGCAGTATGTGAAGTATTCACTGCCACCACATGAGCCTTGGGAGATTCAGAACAAGTTCATTGGTCAGACTTCTAAACTTTATTTCCACAGTAATTCCTTCAGTTCTTACCCAGATCACGCCTGGAGATTGCAAAGAAATTTTACATACCCTAGCGACAGCAGGGAAATGGAGACTGCTTGAGATGCTTGTAACCCAGTTCAGGATGGTCAGAGGACAGAACAAACTGTCCAACTTTGCCAAATCAATTTCTCTGCTTAGCGTGATCAAAGACACATCTCTCTGCCGAAAGGAAGATGCTAAGATAGAGTTCATCAATCTCTTGTCAAACAGTGGTGCAACAATGGACAGAGACACATCTGCAATTGCTATGCAAGAGACAATAAAAAATTCAGAATGGCAGGTTTGTGTTGATTAGTTAGAAAGAGATATAATTATATACCTGAAGGGACAATCCACAATTGTCCAAATTCACGTTTTAATCAACTGAATTTTTAAGAGGAAATCATGGAGCTGGCGGAAAATGTTTGTTGATTTACATGTATATCATTGTCAATCAAGAAGACAAGGCGCTGTAAGAGTTTGAAGTTAGAATTTGTCTAAACTGTTAATTTGAGCATTTTCTTGCCAACAAAGTTTTAAAATATACTGTGAATTGACGAGATCAGTTCATTACATGATTGTCATTTTAGCATATAGTGAGGGAACAAAAATTAAGCTTAAGAAGAAAAACCAGAAAAAACCCACACTGAACCCAACATAAAGAAGGGCTGAAAATTTATCTCATTTGAAAGGGAATCTATATTCCGATAAATCCTTAATATTTGTCACTGTGAAAATGCCATGCAGGTGTAAATGATCTTATTTTATAACAGTCCATGAAAAGTTCATTGCTCTTGACATGATCTCTTTGTTCATTTCAGCGTGTACGTTATTGACATGAAAAGTCATTCTAATTCAGAACTGATGCATACGAAAAAGTCCTAGCTTTAAGAAAGTATGCCATAATATCACAGAATTTTATCAGAAATAAAATCAGCTTTTCTAACATGATATGAGACTCTGTAATTTAAACAATAGAGTTAAAATACCAGTGTTTATGTGGATTCTTTCAAGGTTGCTCTAAAGCTGTTGCAGCTGAAGGCAAATCCAGAAGACATTACTTTAACACCAGGTGACTCACCATATCATGTTGCTCTGGATGTGGCATTAACAGGACAGCCAGGTTAGTCGAAGAATTTTATTGAGTAGATATGAACTGAAAGTGAATAACTGTAATAACTAACGTGAAATCTTTTTTTCCAAGCAGATTTCATCACCCCAGAAATAAATTGTCCTAACTACAACAATTTTATGTTGTAGATAGGAAATTTAATTCTGGACAACAATTTGTTGCATTGACTTGTTTGTCTGTATGGTCCTAGTGTCATATGATATGCAGTTTGTTCCTAGGTCATTGGGGTAGTTTTGAGATATCTGAAAATGTTTTTTTAAAAAATCAGTTTTTAGTGTTTTTCTCTTTTTTAAACATAATATACTACAGTTTGTATTTTTTACAAAGTGTTGTGACTCATTTTTACATTTCAAATGGGTTTTGGAACAGTTTTTATCATCTGTTATCTATTGAGACAAATAATTGTTATGTAAGAAAAGCATTTATGGTCAGCCCTTCCCCCATAAAGTAGTGCATCCAACTCATTGACATAATATCAGTGGGGACTCACTGTTTCATCTCCCTCACTAGTGCCAATTCTTTATGTCTGCCTTCAATATAAAGAAAGGAGATGGTTTATACTATAGGTTTAATTTCTTAATAACATCAAGAAAGCAGTCATTTTCTGGTTGGTTAGGCGGAGTCAGATGAAACTTCAACAGTACTGCCGCCATAGACTTTTGTATTCATGATAATAATAAACACAAACAGAAATGTGCAGATCAGCAGAAAGTATGTCCCAAATTGTCTAGGCCTAAGTTATGTGTAAATATTTGAAGACCAGACAGGAGGAATCATCTGTGTCCACTTTTAACACATAGAAGAAAACTGAAATTTTATTGTTTTTTTTTTTAAGACTTCTGTGCTTTTTGTTCGTTAAAGTTATTGATTCTAGCTATTATGGAAACCACTGGCTGTTCCTTCTGATCTTTTTAGGTGGAATAATAATAATGGTATATATATTTACATAGCATTTATCCTCATACAGTGCAGGCTCTAAGCGTTTTACAATCTAGAATACTTAAGCCTCAGGACTAAACATATGGATCATAACCTTGAAATAATAGAGCTTGACACTTGTCGTCCTTTCTTCTTAGTCTTCATTTGTATGAAGTGGTCAGGATGAGATGGAAACTATTATTACATAATAAACAGAATAACAGAAATGTGCTTAATATCATGGTAGAGAAATACTAAATATTTCATTATGCACATTTAGTTCATCTTGACTATATTGTAAACACTGAGACCAAAGGTGAAATTTGTATGTTCCTAGTGTTGTTCATAGCTAAATCCATATCTTGAATATTTGGCATGATGATGGGAATGGATTTGATTTTTTCTGTGCGTGAGTTTCGCTTGAAACGTCTTCTTCTTAGAGCTTGCGATGTGAAAATGAGGTTGATGACAACTTCCTTCTTGTTCTGTATGTTTGCGTTCACAGTCAGTATAAATGAGTCCATAGGAATTCCCGGCGACACTGATGCAATATCTGACACCAGCAGGCAGGGGTGAACCAGTGTTGTCACAAGGCTCCCCCCAATCCTGCCTGCTGGTGTGAGAAACATGTCTGAGGGCGAGTGTATCAATCAGAGCGCCTCTGATGCATTATGGGCATTGTTTGGATGAAGGTCCAATTGGGGCCAGACTACTGGCAGGTGCTGGGTTTGGGTGGGCTGTTTTCTTGGGGGTACGACCATGAGGAGGTGGTTGAGTTACGAGGACAGTTGAGTCAGAATCCAGATGGGTGGGTTTGAGATGGTTGATTAAGACAGTCTCATTTCTGATGCCCACCTGGAACGTGAAAAACTTGCCATCGGATTGGAGCATCTTATACGGGCCAGTGTATGGAGGGAGTGCAGATCGATGAGCGTCTTGCCTGATGGAGATGTACTGGGCTGTTTGCAGGTCGTGAGGGATGAAGGCCTTGGACTGGCCGTGCCAGTGGATGGGAAGAGGTCATAGGTCGCCCACCAAGTCTCGCAGATATAGCTCAGTCCTGGGCGAAGGTCCCGAGGTTGTATCAGGGAAAAATTCGCTTGGGACTTTGAGTGGGTGCCGAAGACCAACTCAGCCGAAGATGTGTCAGTGTTGCCCTGGGTATGTTCCTGAGGTCGAGCATGACCCACAGTAGGGAATCCATCCAACGTGGGCCTGTGAGTCTGGCTTTAAAGGCCTCCTTGAGGTGGCATTCCATGAGACCATTTGACTCTGGGTGGAAAGCTATGGTGTGGTGCAAGTACATCCCGAGCAGGCATGTGAGCTGGTGCCGTGCCAGAGCTGTGACATGAATTAGGTTCCCCGGTCTGAGGTGAGGGCTGATGGGGATATGTACCTTGAGATCCAGTGAGTCATGTAGGTCATGGTCTTGTCAGCCAGCAAGATTGCTTCCGGTCAACGGGTAAACCTATCAAAGTGAGAATGTGAGTATGGCCCTGGGAAGGTGGGAGAGGTCTGACAAGGTAGATATGAATGTGGTTGAAGCGGGCCGCTGGAGCTGTGAAAGGTTGAACTGACATTTTGGTGTGCCTGTGGATCATGGCCTATTGGCAGGACATGCAGGAGTGGCCCCAGGCATTGATGTCAGAAGCCATGTTGTGCCAGACGAACCTGTGGGCTATGAGGCATCGGGAAGCTCTCATTCCTGGGTGGGATAAACCATGTATTGTGTCGAAGATTCGGCGGTGTCAGGGTTGAAGGGTTATGAGACGAGGCTGGCCAGTTGAGATGTCACAGAGAATCGTGATGTCTGAAGTGCCCCAAGGGAAATCCTCAACTCAGAACTTGGTCATGGCGGTTTGATACACCTGTAAAGTTCTATGCACCTGTAACTCTGGATCGCCACTCTTGCCAGCTGTGTGTACTTGATGCCATCATTCAGAGTGTTGAACTGTGATCGGGAGAGTGGCTCAGCAAGCTATTGGGTTGTTTCTTTTTCCTTCGATGTGCTGGATGTCTGTCATGTACTCTGGCTGTTGGTGGGCTGACCCATGGCTTGGAGATCTTAGACATGGCAAAGGTTAGTGGTTTGAGAGTAGAGTGTGAATGGTCGGTCCTCCAGGAAATGTCAGAAGTGACGGGCAGAGTATAGGGCCAGGAGCCTGGGCTGCGTTCTTTAGGCCAGAGGGCATGCACAGAAACTTGAAAAGGCCAAATGAGGTGATCACTGCCATCTTGGGGACATCATCTGGGTGGACCAGGATTTGGTGATAGCCATGAACGAAGTCGGCCTTGGAGAAGGTCCTGTGACCTGCTAGGTGTGAAGAAAAATCCTGGATGTGGGGAACTGGGTACCAGTCAGGGACGGTGATGTCATTGAGACGGTGGTAATCTCCACATGGGTGCCAGGTGCTGTTAGGTTTGGGCACCATGTGGAGTGGAGAAGTCCAGGGACTGTTCAAGCGCTGGATGGTACTGCATCTCTCCATGTTCTCAGACTCAACCTTGGCAATTGGAAGTTTGTCTGGAGAGAGGTGTCGTGCTGGAGCATGGACCGGTGAGCCAGTGGTTGGGATGTGATGATTGATGCGGTGTTTAGGGTTGGCATGGGTTGAAGTAAGTGTGGTCAGGAGGCGAGGAGTGTGTTGCATGGCTGCTAAAAGTGGATCACTTAGTTTGCTGCCCCAGCCAGGCTGACCACACCACCTTGACCCCATCACACTTGGCTGCAACCTGGCTCAATTGGTTACTTTTTGTTTTATGTCTCCTTACTGAAATGTGTTAACTCATTCTGAATACAACCCCATTGCTAAAAAGTCAAGATCATGGGCTTTACAGAGGTATAAATTTTATTATGGAAAGTTCCGGATGAGGCAACACAATAGAAGGTTCAAATAAAAGGTTATTTTACGGTGCAAAATCTGAAGGTCAGCTATGAAAAAAAAACATAAAAAATATACCTTTTTAGATTCCACATTCAAACAGTCACAGACTGAGAGATTAAAAGTAGATTTAACACACAGGGTAACCGATATCTGGCGTGAACTTGGTTTAACATTGTCACGAACCCTTGAATGTGAATGGGTGTTGGTTATGATGTTATAAGTGGTGATCAGGTGGTGAATGCGGATGAGACGCACACAGTAATGGAGAAATAAGAACAGGAATCCTCGACGTCAAAATGATGCAGAATGTATTGCAGGTGCTTGGTTACAATACAAACTTCAGGGCAGCTGTCTAACTCCGATGCACACAGTTCTCACTGCATTCCACTTCTCTCTCTCATTTGCATTTTCTCTGCCTGAGCCCTTATTTAGACACCAGCCCGGCTTGAACTCTCCCAAAGCTACAAGTTCTCAGTCTCGAAGTATCTTGAACATAGTACAAGCTCTCAGCGCCGCCATCATCACACATAGAACCGTGACATAGTGCGCACACATGGTACATAATACACACACAAGATCTGACTAGAACCATCCCATACAAAATGCTTAGAGAGTATCTCATACACGATTGGTGACCCAGTATCTCTAAGGGCCACCAGCATACGTACACTCACAACACACACTTGCATGGGCCCAGTGTATACAATGACGACCATCTAAACATCGCTCACAGCACACACTCATGTGTACCCAACATTATAATCATGATTCTTTACACATGTCCTCCCTTTTAAGAATTTTGTAACATAAAACAATTCTAAATACTCAGTGAATTATGGACATTCCATCGATGGCAAAAATCTTCTACACATGACATCTCCCGTCTTTCAAGCGCAATCTCGGAATGAAATTCAATTCAGCAATGCCAAATTGTCAGACAATGCCAACTTGTGACACATGGTAAACCAAACACAGCATTAAAACCAGTGAATTAAATAACTGAACACTTAACAAACTGTGATGATCACATATCTGCACGTCATCAACAACATCAAATACAGCCTTAACATATAGTCTGTATGAGTGTCTTACATGGGTTAAATCCCTCCAGGTCCAGATCAACCTGTAGACTCAAAAACTTAGCACCAACATTCTCAGACCCTTTGATATGCTCAGCATTAAAGGAAAAGCTGTGCAAAAACAATGCCCAACGCATTATTCTAGCGCTTTCAAATTTAGAAGCGTTTAAGAACTCAAGAGGTCTGTGGTCAGTTTGTAGGGTGAAGTGCTTTCCATAGAGATATGATGAAAACCTCTTGATAGTCCAAACTATGGCCAAGCATTCCTTTTCCATGATCGAATATTTCTTTTCTCTATCAAGCAATTTACGGTTTGCATAGGCTATGGGGAATAAACGACCACTGACCTCCTGTAATAAGGTCCCCCAAGTCCGACATCAGATGTGTCAGTCCGCAGAACAAAATCCTGGTCCAAGTTTGGCAGGTGCAGAATCGGCTTGGAAACTCTGTAGGTCTTCTCCTGCGCGTCGCCCCACTCCACTGTGTTTGGTTGTCCCTTTCTCATGAGGTCCGATAAGGGTGATGCCACAGCGCCAAACTTCGGGATAAACTCCTAGTAATACCCAACGAGTCTGAGGAAAGATCTCACTTCCTTCTTCGTCAGGGGTCTCGGATGTTGATGACATTGTCCTCCTGCAGCCCTATTGTTCCTTCTCCGAGGCGATGACCCAAGAAGTCGACAATCCTTGCCCCAAGGACACGCTTTGTTGGGCACGCTGTTAGATTTGCCTCCTTCATCCGCCAGAACAGCTCCTCCAACATCCTCACATGTTCCTATCATGACCTGGTATGCACCAGAATATCATTGACATAGTCGATCACATTCTCCATTCCACCCAACAGCTTGATCACGGCACTGGTCAGGGTGGCCCCAGAATTCATCATGCCGAAAGGCATCCTAATGAACTCATAATGCCCGTCAAGAGTCACAAATGCAGTCTTTGGGACGTCTTCAGGTCGCATAGGAATCTGCCAGTACCCCTTACTGAGGTCGATCGATCTTCGAGAAGTACTTGTGTTCCTGCATGTTCTGGAAAACTTCAGCCAGAGGTGTCATCGGATGTGGGTCAAAGATCGTGAGTTTGTTGAGCCTCCGATAATCTATGCAGATCCGATTTGACCCATCTCTCTTCTTGACGACCACCACAGGCAATGCATATGGTGAAGAACTCTTGCGGATGATGCCCATCGCCTCCATCTCCTTGAGTTCTGATTTCAGTGCCGCACGAATTGCATAAGGCACTAAGTAAGGCCTTTGGCGGATGGGTGTGCTGGACGTAAGGTCGATACGATGTTCTGGCAGGTTGCTGCTCCCAGGGTGATCACTGAATATTTCTGCATACGACATGCTGCAGCCTCCACTTCTTTCAGTTGGCAGCGGGTCAGTTTCTCGCCGTATCGTAGGTCACTGACACTTTCTTTCTGGCCCCAAACTCCAAGTTCAGGGAGATCTTCAGGACAGACCTCTTCCTCCTCAACCTCATAGTCTTCTACAACTGCCATGCTGGGAGTACTCACTGACTGGCTTATGTCTCCTAATTCTTCTCCCCTGTCGTAGACTGCTGCCACTGTATTCATGGTCTCCATCACGTCTGTCAACTTGCCACATTCTTCTCGGAAGATGTATTTCTTCAGGAGGTTGGTGTGCAGTGTTTTCTCTTTCCCCCTCACCCTCACTTTTTAATCGTTCGGGCCAACCACTTTGACTACATCGTATGGCCCCTTCCACTGTATCAGAAGTTTGTTGGTGTCTGAGCGCAACAACACTAGTCTCCTGGACAAAACCTCCTCTGCTTGCTCTTTCTGTCATAGTACTTCT
The DNA here is from genome assembly GCA_039654565.1 of Peronia peronii. NCBI lineage: Eukaryota > Metazoa > Mollusca > Gastropoda > Systellommatophora > Onchidiidae > Peronia > Peronia peronii. The sequence continues at coordinate 844 of JBCEWB010763195.1, read as the reverse complement.
GCCTAGCTTGAGCCTTCGACAGCTCCTCGTGAGCTATTTTCAAACTCCAGTCTCTCGCGTAGTTCAAGGACATACTTATAGCTGGACTTGACTTTTGGTTCTTCTATGTCCTTGGTTCACAACTCACTCAGGATGTTCATGGGGCCTCTGACACTCCTCCCTTACAACAGGTCAAAGGGTGCAAAATGAGTTGACTCTTGTGGCACCTCTCTGTAAGCAAACAACAAGGCGTTAATGTAACAATGCCATTGTCTCAGCTGTTCATTGCAAAGCCTCTTCAGCATGATCTTCAAAGTTCCATTAAACTTCTCCACCAAGCCATTGCACATCGGATGGTAAGCTGTAGTCGTTTATTGGGTGACACTGAGAAGTCTGCACACCTCCTTCATGCAATCTGAAATAAACTGGGTGCTTTGATCGCTAAGAACTTCTTCCGGTATTCCTAGACGACTGTAGATGCCCAGCAGTGCCTCTATAACTGTTTCTGTATCTATCTTCTTCAGCGGGACTGCTTCAGGGTACCTGGTGGCATAGGCCACTAGCGTCAAGATGTATCGATGCTCTGCATCGCTTGGGGGATCCATTGGTCGTACAATGTCTATTGCCACCCTCTTGAAAGGTACATCCACAACTGGGACTTTCTCCAGGGATGCTTGTGGTACCCATCCCTTTTTAAAGGTCTTCTGCCAAATATCACAAGACTTGCAGTATCTTGCCACATCTCCATCCACTCCAGGCCAATAGAAATTGCTGGTGACCTTGTCCTGTGTCTTCCTGATTCCAAGATGACCTCCAGTGATGGAATCATGCGCCACAGACATGACGTATCTGCGCAAACTCTGTG